>QNTS01004085.1:64297-79909 GCA_003317085.1 Hucho hucho | reverse complement strand
AATTTTTGGTGACTTTAATATTCACATGGAAAAGTCCACAGACCCACTCCAAAAGGCTTTTGGAGCCATCATCGACTCTGTCGGTTTTGTCCAACATGTCTCCGGACCTACTCACTGCCACAGTCATACTCTGGACCTAGTTTTGTCCCGTGGAATAAATGTTGTGGATCTTAATGTTTTTCCTCATAATCCTGGACTATCGGACCACCATTTTATTACGTTTGAAATCGCAACAGATAATCTGCTCAGACCCCAACCAAGGATCATCAAAAGTCGTGCTATAAATTCTCAGACAACCCAAAGATTCCTAGATGCCCTTCCAGAATCCTTCCACCTACCCAAGGACGTCAGAGTACAAAAATCAGTTAACCACCTAACTGAGGAACTCAATGTAACCTTGCGCAATACCCTAGATGCAGTCGCACCCCTAAAAACAAAAAACATTTGCCATAAAAAACTAGCTCCCTGGTATACAGAAAATACCCGACCTCTGAAGCAAGCTTCCAGAAAATTGGAACGGAAATGGCGCCATACCAAACTGGAAGTCTTCCGACTAGCTTGGAAAGACAGTACCGTGCAGTATCGAAGAGCCCTCACTGCTGCTCGATCATCCTATTTTTCCAAGTTAATTGAGGAAAATAAGAATAATCCAAAATTTATTTTTGATACTGTTGCAAAGCTAACTAAAAAGCAGCATTCCCCAAGAGAGGATGGCTTTCACTTTAGCAGTGATTCATTCATAAACTTATTTGAGGAAAAGATCATGATCATTAGAAAGCAAATTACGGACTCCTCTTTAAATCTGCGTATTCCTCCAAAGCTCAGTTGTCCTGAGTCCACACAACTTTGCCAGGACATAAAATCAAGAGAGACACTGAAGTTTTTTAGTACCATATCTCTTGACACATTGATGAAAATAATCATGGCCTCTAAACCTTCAAGCTGCATACTGGACCCTATTCCAACTAAACTACTGAAAGAGCTGCTTCCTGTGCTTGGCCCTCCTATGTTGAACATAATAAACAGCTCTCTATCTACCGGATGTGTACCAAACTCACTAAAAGTGGCAGTAATAAAGCCTCTCTTAAAAAAGCCAAACCTTGACCCAGAAAATATAAAAAACTATCGGCCTATATCGAATCTTCCATTCCTCTCAAAAATTTTAGAAAAAGCTGTTGCGCAGCAACTCACTGCCTTCCTGAAGACAAACAATGTATACGAAACGCTTCAGTCTGGTTTTAGACCCCACCATAGCACTGAGACTGCACTTGTGAAGGTGGTAAATGACCTTTTGATGGCGTCAGACCGAGGCTCTGCAACTGTCCTCGTGCTCCTAGACCTTAGTGCTGCTTTTGATACCATCGATCACCACATTCTTTTGGAGAGATTGGAAACCCAAATTGGTCTACATGGACAAGTTCTGGCCTGGTTTAGATCTTATCTGTCGGAAAGATATCAGTTTGTCTCTGTGGATGGTTTGTCCTCTGACAAATCAACTGTAAATTTCGGTGTTCCTCAAGGCTCTGTTTTGGGACCACTACTGTTTTCACTATATATTTTACCACTTGGTGATGTCATTCGGAAACATAATGTTAACTTTCACTGCTATGCGGATGACACACAGCTGTACATTTCGATGAAACATGGTGAAGCCCCAAAATTGCCCTCCCTGGAAGCCTGTGTTTCAGACATAAGGAAGTGGATGGCGGAAAATTTTCTACTTTTAAACTCTGACAAAACAGAGATGCTAGTTCTAGGTCCCAAGAAACAAAGAGATCTTCTGTTGAATCTGACAATTAATCTTGATGGTTGTACAGTCGTCTCAAATAAAACTGTGAAGGACCTCGGCGTTACTCTGGACCCTGATCTCTCTTTTGACGAACATATCAAGACTGTTTCAAGGACAGCTTTTTTCCATTTACGTAACATTGTAAAAATCAGAAACTTTCTGTCCAAAAATGATGCAGAAAAGTTAATCCATGCGTTTGTAACTTCTAGGTTAGACTACTGCAATGCTTTACTTTCCGGCTACCCGGATAAAGCACTAAATAAACTTCAGTTAGTGCTAAACACGGCTGCTAGAATCTTGACTAGAACCCCAAAATTTGATCATATTACTCCAGTACTAGCCTCTCTACACTGGCTTCCTGTTAAGGCAAGGGCTGATTTCAAGGTTTTACTGCTAACCTACAAAGCATTACATGGGCTTGCTCCTACCTATCTTTCCAATTTGGTCCTGCCGTACATACCTACACGTACGCTACGGTCACAAGACGCAGGCCTCCTTACTGTCCCTAGAATTTCTAAGCAAACAGCTGGAGGTAGGGCCTTTTCCTATAGAGCTCCATTTTTATGGAATAGTCTGCCTATCCATGTGAGAGACGCAGACTCTGTCTCAACCTTTAAGTCTTTATTGAAGACTCATCTCTTCAGTAGGTCTTATGACTGAGTGTAGTCTGGCCCAGGAGTGTGAAGGTGAACGGAAAGGCACTGGAGCAACGAACCACCCTTGCTGTCTTTGCCTGGCCGGTTTCCCCTCCACTGGGATTCTCTGCCTCTAACCCTATTACAGGGGCTGAGTCACTGGCTTACTGGTGCCGTGGCGGAGATCTTGTGGGCTATACTCGGCCTTGTCTCAGGATGGTAAGTTGGTGGTTGAAGATTTCCCTCTAGTGGTGTGGGGGCTGTGCTTCGGCAGAGTGGGTGGGGTTATATCCTGCCTGTTTGGCCCTGNATTTGATTTGATTTGATTTGATAATTGCTGTTCTGATGTCCAGAAGTTATCTTCGGTCATAAGTGACGGTAGCAGCAAAATTATGTACAAAATAAGTTACAAAATAAGAAAAAACTAACATAATAGCACAGTTGGTTAGGAGCATGGAAAACGGCAGCCAATCCATCCTGCGCCATTTCTCCAAGTACAAAAAGTAATGTTGGATCTTCCTAGTGTGTTGTCAGTGTATTATTTGGAGCGGGGCGCATATAGCAGATATAAAATAAACCATTGCTGAAACATAAACTCAGCAAAAAAAGAAACGTCCTCTCACTGTCAACTGCGTTTATTTTCAGCAAACTTAACATGTGTAAATATTTGTATGAACATAACAAGATTCAACAACTGAGACATAAACTGAACAAGTTCCACAGACATGTGACTAACAGAAATGGAATAATCAAAACGTGGTCAAAATCAAAAGTAACAGTCAGTATCTGATGTGGCCACCAGCTGCATTAAGTACTGCAGTGCATCTCCTCCTCATGGACTGCACCAGATTTGCCAGTTCTTGCAGTGAGATGTTACCCCACTCTTCCACCAAGGCACCTGCAAGTTCCCAGACATTTCTGGGGGGAATGTCCCTAGCCCTCCGATCCAACAGGTCCCAGACATGCTTAATGGGATTGAGATCCGGGCTCTTCGCTGGCCATGGCAGAACACTGACATTCCTGTCTTGCAGGAAATCACGCACAGAACGAGCAGTATGGCTGGTGGCATTGTCATGCTGGAGGGTCATGTCAGGATGAGCTTGCAGGAAGGGTACCACATGGGGGAAGAGGATGTCTTCCCTGTAACGCACAGCGTTGAGATTGCCTGCAATGACAACAAGCTCAGTCCGATGATGCTGTGACACACCGCCCCAGACCATAACGGAGTACAGGCCTCGGTGGAACGCTCATTCCTTCGATGATAAACGCAAATCCGACCTTCACCCATGGTGAGACAAAACTGCGACTCGTCAGTGAAGAGCACTTTTTGACAGTCCTGTCTGGTCCAGCGATGGTGGGTTTGTGCCCATAGGCGACGTTGTTGCCGGTGATGTCTGGTGAGGACCTGCCTTACAACAGTCCTACAAGCCCTCAGCCAGCCTCTCTCAGCCTATTGCGGACAGTCTGAGCATTGATGGAGGGATTGTGCGTTCCTGGTGTAACTCGGGCAGTTGTTGTTGCCATCCTGTACCTGTCCCACAGGTGTGATGTTTGGTGTTGTTACATGTGGTCTGCCACTCTGAGGACGATCAGCTGTCCGTCCTGTCTCTCTGTAGCGCTGTCTTAGGCGTCTCACAGTATGGACATTGCAATTCATTGCCCTGGCCACATCTGCAGTCCTCATGCCTCCTTGCAGCATGCCTAAGGCACATTCACGCAGATGAGAAGGGACCCTGGGCATCTTTCTTTTGGTGTTTTTCAGAGTCAGTAGAAAGGCCTCTTTAGTGCCCTAAGTTTTTATAACTGTAACCTTAATTGCCTACCGTCTGTAAGCTGTTAGTGTCTTAACGACCGTTCCACAAGTGCATGTTCATTAATTGTTTATGGTTCATTGAACAAGCGTGGGAAACAGTGTTTAAACCCTTTACAATGAAGATCTGTGAAGTTATTTGGATTTTTTTATCTTTGAAAGACAGGGTCCTGAAAAAGGGAAGTTAATTTTTTTGCTGAGTTTATATAAAATAGGTATTTGGTGAAAGCCAATGGAGCTCTTGTCTATGCACATTTGTTGTCGCCTGTGACCTGTACTTGGAAAGGTGGCTGCCTGGCTAGAGTAGCTGTGTGTTTGTCTCTTCCTGTGCATCTGTATGTGTTTACCTCTGTTTTTCCCAGCTCATAGTGTCTCCTCAAGCTCCCAAGCTCTGTGGGTTATCAGTGTAATTGGATCAGCTCCCTGTCGTCTTGTCCCTGTGTTTGTTGATAGCCCTGTTTTAATTTTGGCCTTTGTCTCTAATCTGCGGTAGCTGGCTCCACTGCAGTAAGCCCTCAGATAAGTGGTAGACGGATTGGGTAGCCAAGGAGAAGCAGCCAAACGGTGTGGCCCTGTTTGTAAGCCTATGTAAATATGAAGGGGGATACTTAATGGGGAAAGCAGACAGGGAGACTAGAGAGGGAGAGAGAATGTTTGTGTGTTGTGTGTGTGTGTGTGTTTCCACAGTCCAGAGGTCAATCGGAGGTGAGGAACAGAGCATGGAAGGTGTCTGCAGGGTCAGATGTTGTCCCGACACTGTGAGGCCAGTCTTCATGAGGTCAGCATTACTACTGAAACTCAGCACCACAGTGGCTACATTCCTAGTCAAAGTAAAGCACTGTCCAGTCCAAGGTCACCTTTCAAGCGATGAAGTTTAGAGCCCCTGTCACTCTATACTTATGTTAAAATGTTTATTCTATTCCACTAAGCCATTTACTTTATGTTAGTATTTTTATATTTTATTATTTCTTATTGTTGTCTCTTTTTTATGAACTAACTTTGTTCGTTATGACTGGATACAATTCAAATTGTGTAATTAAACCATGATAGGCTTAAATAGTAACGACTTAATGAAATTGACACCATTCTAGACAGGACAGCTGATTCCCATTCAGCCAATCACAGAGTAGCACCCTGGCCCTTTTTAATCCTATGAACCCCAGACATGACATCATGGCCTGATAGAGCCGACCTCCGCACAGCTGTGCTCTGATTGGCAGAGAGACACTTTCTCTGTTCTCTGCTGTGATGATGTCATGGGATTCTGGCTGACCCCTCGGCATCAGATGTTTATCGGTGTGTTAGCGTGCAGAGAGGGCGGTGGGCAAGAGGGAGAGAAAGGGATGGAGGAAGGAAGGGAGGGTGGTGTTAGGTACAGGGAGACGGGTTTTAGCCCCAACACCTCGGGCACACAGCCTTGGTCTGCACTCCTAGTCTCCTTGGGAAAAAAAGAGAGAGAATGTCTGGTCCCAGCCTGCTCTGCTCTTCTCTGGGAAAGAGCCTAATTGAATTAGGGGAGAATGAGACCATCGAGAGTGATTTCACATGCTTGCCTAATGCCTTGAGATCCGATACTTAATCTTGGCAGGATCCCATGCTGTTTTAAGCCAAGACATTAAAACCATTGGGTGCATTGAGAAATGACAGCCATCGTACGTGTGATGGTAGCCCCCACTCATCCTCTTTCTGCTCAGGACACTGAGGTAGTAGACGGGCCTGAAGGCAACATAGCATAACATAAGACCAGGGTCATGTCCATTGTGTAAAGAGTTCTGTGACTCAATGACCTAATGACTCTGTTTTGTCTGTGCCTGTTTTGTTTAGTCTGTGAATGTTTTGTTTAGTCTGTGACTGTTTTGTTTAGTCAGTGACTGTTTTGTTTAGTCTGTGATTTTTTTGTTTAGTCTGTGAATGTTTTATTTAGTCTGTGACTGTTTTGTTAAGTCTGTGACTGTTTTGTTTAGTCTGGGACTGTTTTGTTTGTGACTCCCCTATTGTGTTGTTTTGCTCTATATTGTCTGTAACCGCTAGTGACGGGTCACTGTTAGTGGCTTAGTGGCAGTTTGTGCTACACAAGACGGTTGTCTCAAACTCTGTACTGTCTGTAATGGACTGCTATGACTCATTCCACACTGTGCTGTCTGTGACTCCATGCTGTGTCACACCTCTGTCTTCGACTTGTCACTGTCTCAGCCCCTCAGAGCTGTACTACCTTGTTGTGACTCAGTGCAGTACTGTTTGTCTGTAGTGTGATTCTGCTTCTGTCTCAGGCCCTCCTGCTGTGTGGGGCCTGTTTGCCCTGTCGCCCCCCGACAGAGAGGCTCACTGGCCTGTTTGTTTTAATCAGAGCAGTGTTTGCCAAAGAGCTTTACCTCAGGAGACGGAAGGGAGTCCTTGTGTGTTCTCCTGTACCGTGAAGAGAACAGGACAAGATAGGGCAGAGGGAAGAATACGTATCACCTGAGACTCCCTCATAACCTGGGTTTAAAAAAATCACATTAATTGATAGAGTGGCAATGACCATACTTTGGTTATATTTTGGACCAATTGTATAGAATTGTACTATTTTATGGACTTCATTATGTATTTAATTTGAATTCAAACTATACATTCATTGTATTGATTTAATGGAACACTGCACATCACCTTTTTCTGTACACGTTTCCCTGTCATCTATTGTCATCCTCAAACCCCCTTCTTCTCCTCCCTCCATCCCTGCTTTGTTTGCTCTCCATACTGCGGTGTCTGCCAGTCAGATTATCTTGCCTTACCCCCTCTCCTTGTCCTCTCCTTTTCTCTGTCAGCCACAGAGCCTTCATGGCCAAGGCATTGTACCCACCGTCAGGACGTTCCTCAATGCCATCGGCTCTGCTCTCTTACCGTCCCACCCCACGCCTCCCTTTGTCAACTCCACAAAGTTGATCTATTTACCAGCCATCCATCCGCCTGATCTTAATCCCAAACAATAGGGCAAAGGAAGGGGAAGCAAGGGGAGATGTGATCCCATCCAGCCAAAGAGCATCCCACCCCACTCCTTTAGTGAGAACAGAACCCCATCTGCTGGAAGCCAGTGTTAGATCCTAATATCGAATTCAATCCCTACCTTCCTGAACACCACAGACAGACAGCTTTTAGCCACATTTTAGCACACAAAAGCTGCCGCTCTCTCCTTTGTAGACTGAGCTTCCATTTAAGAAGGTGAGGGTGATGGGGGAGTTGGTGAGGGAGGGTCGAATCAATAAAGTGTCCTGGCTCTCAATCTTCCTGGCCTGCAGAGGTGTTTTTGAGGGGGATGGAGGGGGGTGGGGGGTGTTTTTGACATTCATAAGCTTTGCTGACAAATCCTTGACATCATTTGGCGGATTGTATCGATAACTTCTTTCCTCGCCGCAGAGGACAAATATAAATAATTTATCTGTCTGTGTGCAATGGGGGTTGGAGGAAGGTTGGATGGAGGGGTGGGAGAGAGAGAGAGGGAGAGAACGTCAGAGACAAAGGCCCCGCTGCCAACCTGTCAGGCCATGACATTGGCAGCTGAAGGTATTAGTGCAGCGGTTAAGGTCAGAGGTTACACAGGGACATGCAGGTTGTGGGAGTGATTCTCACAGTAGATGGAGAGGCAAAGGGAAGGAAGGCAAGCAGCAGACAGCTGCTGTTTCTTTAAGGCTGAACCTGAGGGCAGACACAGTTCAGGTGCCTCACACAGTGCTCACCTAAATGCCTAACTACCAAATCTAAACTTTGTTATCGAGGAAAAACAGAAATATGAAGAGCATCTGTCACCTGCCATGTTGGACTGACACCCACACAAACCCCCTTCCAACCTTGCACACACAAACATACATGTGCACAACACACACAAATTTGACTCTAAAATATGCCCACTCACACAGCTCTGTATTCATGAATTCGGAAGGGTGGACTTGCATCCGGCTCAAAGGGAGAGTAGGGGGAGGAAGGGGGAGGTGTGAGAACCAGCTTTTCCTGCCCACTGTTTTGACAGTTGTGGTCTTGAGATGGGATGCTAAATCTCTTAATCTGCCATAATTAAAAAGAAAAACACAAAAACGTTGGATGTTTTCACACATGTCCTCGTCCGCCTCTGCACTAGCAATGCATCTGAACTGCATTGGAGAGAGAGAGAGACAGTGAGAAAGAGAAGGATACCAATTGGAAAAGCAAGACAGAGAAGATGATGGACGTTGGATAGCTAGATGCCAGTCCAGTTCCATCCTTCTCTTCATTTTAAAATCTTGTCCATGTTCTGTTATAATTTGCACCCGGCACAGCCAGAAGAGGACTGGCCACCCCTCACAGCCTGGTTCCTCTCTAGGTTTCTTCCTAGGTTTTGGCCTTTCTAGGGAGTTTTTCCTAGCCATCGTGCTTTTACACCTGCATTGCTTGCTGTTTGGGGTTTTAGGCTGGGTTTCTGTACAGCACTCTGTGACATCAGCTGATGTAAGGGGGGCTTTATAAATACATTTGATTTGATTTGATTTGATCTTCCCATGCTGGTGTTTTGTTGGGCCTGTGCCTGGGTGTGTAACTTTGTCGGTCTATGTGAGTGTCAGCTGTCGGTCCATGTGTGTTGATGTTTTGAGAGCAGAGATGAGACAGTTTTAATTGCAGTATGTGTCTGTGGCAGGGGTTTATTTTAGAACTGAGCTCTATTTGGGTGCTGGGGTTTAGCTGGTGGCAGAGGAGGTACTGAGAGGTGTAGTCTGAGTTGACTGGGCTAATTATCTTTATCCATGGTGGGCTGCTGTGAAAGGTCAGGAGTTGCAAGTGTCTGGGTCTCTCTGACCGACCACCACCACTCTGGGCGCTCCCAACATGGCTCTCTTTCCTCTCTCCCTTTCTTTCTCTTTCTCTCAATTTTATCCATCCTCTTCTGTTTCTATCTGTGTTTTCTCTCTTTTCATTTGTTTATCTCTAGCTCTTTCACTTTCTCACTCCTTGACTGGACATGGTTTGATATGGTGCGTTCAGACCAAGTCCCTCAATCGCCCCATTGTTCACCAAGCAGAGTGCCACAGACCTACAATATATTTGCTTTCTTATCAAAGCCTTCACATAACTACAGAGAGAGAACAAAAATACACCTCACTCCCTTTGCATGTGTTTTGTGTTTGCTGCGTGTCTGATTCCAAATTCAAGTGGTTAATTTTCTGCCATTCTGAGGCAGCACCATGCGTTAATGTTGTGTCGGAAAGCAAGGGGTTAGGGGGGAGGCATTGGGGAGAGCAGTGCATTAAGCTTTCCACCAGCCTGCTTTGAGGTATCACCTGCCAGTCTGTGGTAAGACCTGCCACCGTGTACCTGTTGGCAGCTGCCGGCACCTCTGTGAGAACACATATCGCCGGTGTCTCACTCGCTCTGAGCATGTGCAGTCGACAGCGAAGGCGGAGCAGAGCCCCAGAGATGAGCCTGTTGCATCATGAATAGGGGCAGGGCCGCGATAGAGACAAAGGGGGTCAGCATGCCCGTCATTAGATATAATTTATAGAGGGGCTGTCTCCACCTCTATGCTTCCCTCACAACTTAATTCGCACCAACTAACGTGTTTAGCACATTGCAATATTATGTGTTCATACACTTTACCTCACCTTTTAAGATTACAGTATTTTGGGAAGGAAAAAATATTCTCTGACGGTCCAGATTCACTGGCAGCCACAGAATGAGAAAATGAGAGAATGTGAAAAGGGGTTGAATGAGGGAGCGAGAGAGAGAAAGTTGTGAGTGGCAAGGACAAGGCCAAGGTCAGAAGTATGCTCTCGTAGAGGAAAGAGAGCTTCGTGGTAGCAGCCTTTATTCCTGCCTGCCATTGCTGTGCCCTATCATCCTGTGCATCCAACTTCATCAACCTTCTGCTCGCCTCTCAAGGAGATAGGATTCAAGCCCTGACACCAATTAGCCCCCAGATTGACTTGATACTGCCGTGCCCAAGGGACGATGGGTAAAAAATACCCCCTTTTCCCTCTGCTCGTTTGATTTCTCCCTTTGCCTCTCCCCCTCTCTCCCCCTCTCTCCCCCTCTCTCCCTCTCTTTCCTGCTTCGTCTCAATATCCCTCTCCCTCCTTCTCTCTGCCCCCTCCTCCTCTGCTCCTCCTCTACTTGTCAGTCACCTGTCTCTGCGACATGTCCCTGCCCTTCAGCCTGATGGACAGGTGCCGCCGGGTTCTGACGGAGTAATTTGCTCAGAATTTACAAAAACGGGCCGGCATCAAAGATGGCAGCTGTGCCGTGCCGAAGTGATTGCATTTAGAGCAGCGAGAGAAGAGAGGTCCATTTCCATTCATCACCACAGCTGACAGTCGAACCACAGATATTTTCCCTACTTTTTTTCTGTCTTTCTTTTTTGTTGAGATATTTCACTTTCTGGGGGGAGATGGTAGGAGTCATCTCCAGAGCCCAGGCCTCGGCTTCATTCTTGGCGGTAGGGTCTGAGGGAGATGGCAGACACACTCACCCACTCATACTCACACACAGTTACACACCTTTGAAAGTTTTCTCTGGGTTCTCCTCTGTGCTCTCACTATTTAATCTCAAACCAGTCCTGAGCTCTCACACATTCCCCACAATAAATGTCAGGAGAAAGCATGCCACTTTGCCTCAATACACAAACGGCCATGGCTGCAGGATCTCACCACTGCTTGGTGTTTGGTGCTGCTCTCCCGATTCATGTCAGATAGGGGTGCTTCAAACTGGATCGCTCACAGCTCCATACTGACAGAGATACATACTCAATACAGCAGGGCAGGCTGAGGGGCTGCTGCTAGTCACATTATAGTTTGGAAGGGGTGTGTGTCTGCCTGCGTGTGTGCGTGCCTGTGTTTGTCTCTGTGTGTGTCCCATGTTGCTTCCCTTCATTGGGCTCAGGGATAAAACATGTAGTGGTAACCCAACACAGGAAACCCAGGAAACAGGTGTGGCGGGGGTATTGAGGGGCATCTATAGTGTTTATCGACAGAATTTCTCCCGGCTCATCTTTTGCTGTCGGGTGGTGGACGATTCCTCACCGATACTATTGATTTCAGACTGGGGGCTCATTCATTACAGGCTGACAAACAGCAGATTAACCAGGCATTATTGCTGAGCAGGGCCTTCTCTCCCCCCTGTAATACCTCACAGGTCAATCCTAGGACCTATGCATATCTAAGAGACATGCTGTACAGTATGTCTTACTCAGCATTTCAACACCAAACACACCATTACACAACAACGATCCCAACAAAGACCAAACACACCATTACACAACAAAGATCCCAACAAAGACCAAACACACCATTACACAACAAAGATCCCAACAAAGACCAAACACACCATTACACAACAAAGATCCCAACAAAGGCCAAACACATCATTACACAACAAAGATCCCAACAAAGACCAAACACGCCATTACACAACAAAGATCCCAACAAAGACCAAACACACCATTACACAACAAAGATCCCAACAAAGACCAAACACACCATTACACAACAAGGACCATGAGAGTTCCAATGCTGGTTTATGTCCAAAAGACCTGACATTGCTGAGTAAAGTCGAGATAGATTTGTATGTTCTCAATGAGGGAAAAGGAGTTTTAAAACGTGCTGGCTTATGATTTGCGTAATGTAAGGATTTTCATAAATCTTATATGTATTGCCATAGGCAGTGGCAAAAGCAGCTCACTGAGAATTCATGGAGCAGTGCTCTTAAGTGTTCTCATGCATTTCTTAGCATTCATATGATTTCATACATCCATTTGCAGTCCTCTGATGAATACTTTAGTATTTCTCAGTGATATCTTATATTCTGCTGCATTTCTCAGTGGTCCGATATACACTGAGTTCACAAAACATTAGGAACACCTTCCTAATATTGAGTTTCACACCCTTTTGCCCTCAGAACAGCCCCAATTTGTCAGGGTAGGGACTCTACAAGGTGTCGAAAGTGATCCACAGGGATGATGGCCCATGTTGACTCCAATGCTTCCCACAGTTGTCAAGTTGGCTGGTAGTGGATCTCGTTCCATCTTATCCCACAGATGCTCAGTTGGATTGAGATCTGGTGACTGGGCAGGCCACTGCAGTAAGCAGAATTCACTGTCATGTTCATGGAACCATTCCTGGACAATCCTAGCCTTGTGGCATGGGGCATTATCCTGCTGAAAAAATCAATACGCAGATGGATACACTGTTGCCATGAAGGGATGCACATAACTGGCCAAGGTGTTCAAACGTTGTTCCACTTTTATCAAATGCCCAATGTGTGCCATGAAAACACACACCACACCATCACACCACCACCTGTAATGTTGACACGCATGATGGATGCATGTAGTCATGTGGTTTTATCCGTACCCCAGTCCTCCCATCAGCGTGAAACAGCAGGAACCTGGGTTCATCAGACCAGGCAATGTTTTTCCAATTCAACAGTGTCCAGTGTTTTCCTTCCTTAGCCCACTGCAGTTTCTTGTTTTTTGCTGAAAGAAGTGAAACTCTGTAAGGTCAAGGTATGACGAGTTGTGTATGCTTTTATGGGTCTTTGGGCACCAATGTTGTACTGGACTGTCAGTTGACTAGCTGTTTCCTTTCTGTTGCTCTGCACAATTTGTGTCAGCTTCCTTTCATCAATTACTGGACTGCCATTGGCTGGATGTCCTTTGGGTGGTGGACCATTCTTGATACACACGGGAAACTGGTGAGTGTGAAAAACCCATGACCCACGACCCGTTCAAATGCACATTAGGAACACCTGCTCTTTCCATGACATAGACTAACCACGTGAATCAAGGTGAAAGCTATGATCCCTTATTGATGTCACAACTGTGGGAAGCATTGGAGTCATCATGGGCCAACATCCCTTGGAATGTTTTCGACGCTTTGCAGAGTCCATGCCCGACAAATGAAGGCTGTTCTGAGGGCAAAACGTGGTGCAACTCAATTTTAGGAAGGTGTTCCTAATGTTTTCTAGACTCTGTGTTTATTATCATGTATTTATCTGTAGCCCTACATATTCTCAAGTTTGTCTCGGAGCTCTGCTAAATGATAATGCATTTCTGTGATTTGTGATAGAAGCTTGTAGAGATCCTCTCCTTGACTCTTTCCCAGGGCCCTCCTGACCAAGTGTGGACCACCTCAGACATTCAGGTGTATTTCCCCTGAGACCCTGTCACATACTGCCCTATCCTGCACACACAGCCATTTCTACCTGAGTCCCCAGAGTATCCAAGTCCAGAGTACAACTAATAAACCCCACCCTACACACGCACGACCCCTCATCATTCCACAAAACACACACACGTCTGTACACACACGTTCATGCATGCTAACACATGCATACACACACACATTGGAGTTGAATGCTTTTAAGTGGGAGCTTTCCACCCGGTCACAAATCTCCACTCTAATTGGCACAATGAACTACACAGATATGGGACAAGAGTTGTCCCTTTAGAGATGAACTACACAGATGTGGGACAAGAGTTGTCCCTTTAGAGATGAACTACACAGATGTGGGACAAGAGTTGTCCCTTTAGAGATGAACTACACAGATGTGGGACAAGAGTTGTCCCTTTAGAGATGAACTACACAGATGTGGGACAAGAGTTGTCCCTTTAGAGATGAACTATACAGATGTGGGACAAGAGTTGGCCCTTTAGAGGTTCATTTTTCTCCCCCTCCTTGTTTCCTCTTTCTCTTCCACCAGGAAAGAAGGACTCCTGCTTAACGATAAAATAATGAATGTCATTTTGAGGCAGGAGCGAGGAGGAGGCAGGGATGGTGCAGCGGGGTGTGGGTAACGACTGCATCACCGCGCCGGTGAATGTGCTCTCGTGCCAGGGAGTAAATTTGAGTGAAGCCGTGCGATGTGACATCATTTACTCAGAAATCTCTAATTTGTCAGCATTAATATTTCAGCCCCAGCATTGCCTGTCAGAGTGCCAGAGATGACTGATCAATCTATAAAATGGCCCCGGCTAATTTATTGAATATTTATGTGCAATGTCATGTGCAGGGGCCGCGGGTGGAATTTATTTCACACTGTGCCTGCTCTGCACTGCACTTTTTCTAACTAGTATTTTAGTTTTTTAGAGAATATGAGAAATGTGTAATGATCCTGGGATACACACGCACACACACACACACACACACACACACACACACACACACACACACACACACAGTCTTCTGTCTGTCAGTGAGGAGTGCATGTCAGCAAATGGCTCATAGTGGAAGTACTCACACACATCTATGTCACCCCCCTTGCCTATAAATTAGTGTGATCTGCCATGTTGCTATTGAGTTCCAGTGATTCACTGTGCTGTAGAGGTGCGAGTGTGTGCAGGCTGTTATGAGTTCCCTACCATTCCGTTGTGTATAACTGTCATTGTCTGCTCGGCGCAATGCACCTGACTTATGTCGTCAGTGTTGATAGCTCCTCTGCGTAGCCCACAATGTGTGTATTTATTTACTGCCACGTCTTGGAAAATCTGTGTTTGCTGCTTTTGTAAGCAGCCGCCCCAGCCACACAATAGGCATTTAGCACGGACAGCATAATTATGACATCATATCAAGGGAAAGTGCTGGGACAGCAACACAGCAGCAAAGTAAAGGAGTAAAAAACAACTAAAACATCCGTCCTTCACAACCTCCCATGAAGATCATTGTGAATAAGAATGAATTAGTACCACTGAAACATGGCATAGTTGCATTAGCGTGAAAATCGCCATCACCTTGTGTGGAGGACTGTGTTGTTGTCAGTACTGGGGGGAGGTGGGTTGTGACAGTGACAGAGGCAGTGGCAGAGACAGTATGGTCTCCACTGTAATTCAGCGGGTGTCTGGTTGGTGCACGTAGCTTACCGGTGGCCAGGTTCCTGACCTGATGGTCTAGCGCTTCTGCAGTACAATGAGCAAATCTATTCCTCCTGCAGCGCTCCACAGTATTAGCCCCTCCAATACCCTCATTATACCGTCACTAATTACAAATTCTCAAGTCAGAGCCAAGCATTAGAGTAAGACAGTGCAGTGAGCATATGGCATAATATCCTATTAATGAACACTCTAAATTCAAACTCAGGTCAGCTGCTCGCGCCGCGCACGTGTCACTGATCCAACGGGGGGGTGGGGGGGGTGACCTTCTTTTAAAATGCATAGACTGATTTGGAGGGAAGGCAGGCCCTCGGGCAAGCTCATTGTTTTACTTGTTTAATTTTGGCCAGCAATTATTGCTATAATATTGTGATGTCGTGAGTGGGAGGCGCTTCTTAAAGGAGCACAGGTGGAGATTTTTTTTCTTCTGTTTACTCCTTTTTCATGTATGGTGGCTGTCTCTGTCTCTACCACTACCACTACCACTACCTCTACCACTACCACTACCACTACCACT
>QNTS01004085.1:23188-36055 GCA_003317085.1 Hucho hucho | reverse complement strand
ACACAGACACACACACACACACACACACACACACACACACACACACACACACACACACACACACACACACACACACACACACACACACACACACACACACACACAAAGACACAGACACAGACACAGGCTGGAGAGCAAAACAGCCCTATCTACCAACAGGAGGCAGAGAAACACAGAGTGGACAGAAGTGCACTATACCTTTATGGGATTGTTCATTTTACATTATATTAATTTCATTTAGCAAATCAAAGTTTATTGGTCGCGTACACCGATTTGACGATGTTATCACAGGTGCAGTGAAATGTTTTTGTTTCTAGCTCCAACAGTGCAGCAATAATTAGCAATAATAAAAAATTTAATGAAATACACACATAATCCAGAAGAATAAAACGTTAATTGTTATATAGCAGACACTGTTATCCAGAACAACTTGCAGTCAGTGGTCAGAATTGTTTCACCTTCTGGCCCTCAATACAACTTGTAAAACAATATTGAGGCAGAAAATACATACGTTAAACAGTATTAACCTTATCAGAATTTGTATATAAAACCGTTTTGAGTAAATTATTCAGACTTCCATCCAAGTTCCCAAAGGGATTAAATTGCAGTATCACTTTTGTCACTGAACCTATTTCTTCCCTCTCTCAGTTCCCCACTTTTATACTTTAAACTTCCCTTGTTGTTCGCATTTCATGCAGGTGTAAATCTTTACAGAGGTAACTCTCCTGGACCTGTCATGACGTTGACCCCTAGCAGGCCAGTTCTGATTCATCAGCCATGCCACACACACTTAAACAGACACACACACAAACACGCACACACACAAACACGCACGCACACACACACACACACACACACACACACACACACACACACACACACACACACACACACACACACACACACACACACACACACACATGAGAGCCACGCAGACCCCAGGTGCATGGAGGCAAGCAGTTAAATTTCATCATTACCCTTTCTTCTCTGTGTTGGGCTTTTTATAGGCTATTTTTACAGCCTGCTCCAAAGGTGCCACTCCAGTCCCTATGGTACACCCCAGAGATTGAGAGAGAGAGAAGGAGGGGAGGTAGAGAGGGAGGGAGAGGGAGATGTGGTTGTGGAAAAAGATGAAAAAAATGGAGAGTGACAGAGAGTGTTTGAGACTGGGAGAAGAAAAAAGGGAGAGAGGAAGGAAAGAGAGAGAGAGAGAGAGAGAGAGAGAAGGATAATGAGAGGGAGAGTCAGAGAGATAGAGAGACTGGCACATCAGTTGTCAGGTTGACTGTTGGCTGATATAAAAACAGTGGTGGGGCGGAGGATAAGGGTGATGATGAATGGGCTGTAGTCGTTCATCCATCCCACTGAAGGATTTGCAGTGCAGGAATTGTGCACAGACATCCAGATCTGAGGGAGGGAGGGAGGGAGAGGGAAAAGAAAAATAAGAGTTTGTGTGTGTGTTACTGCGTGCATGCACGTGTGGACAATCAGTCAAACAGCCTGTATGACAGGCCAACAGTGCCCCTGCTACAGTGTATCTATGGTCTCACTCAATACAGGCCCATGCATATTCCTCACTCCTATCTTCTCTGCTCTGTCCAACCATGCTTTATATAGCATGACTGCATCGCATATAATGACAGGAAGCCTCAAACCATAGTGTAGTATATGGGATATAGTAAACACACACATACGCACATGCATGCACGCTAACACACACGTATACATAAAAACATGTAATAATCCAATGATGGTACCTTAAGCGTAGTTTCGCACATTTTTGCTAACATTTCTGCATCCATTTTTTCAGCAGCAAAATGTCACCCTATACATGAGCGCTAGATCAGAAGGTGTACATCACTTCACAGTTTTTCCAGGGCCCCTCTGTGTGTGTCTTGTATTTCTATTTATTATGGATTCCCATAGTGCGTATGTTATCATGTGTGTGTATGCATGTGTCTGTGCCTATGTTTGTAGCCTGTAGGACCTGCCTTGTTGATAGTGCTGTTAAGAAGGTAGAGAGACTTCTCCCCATCTTAGCTACTGTCCTATTAATATGTTTTGACCATGATAGTTTACAATCCAGGGTTACTCCAAGCAGTTTAGTCAACTCAACTTGCTCCATTTCTACATTATTTACAAGATTTAGTTGAGGTTTAGGGTTTAGTGAATGATTTGTCCCAAATACAATGCTTTCAGTTTTTGAAATATTTAGGACTTATTCCTTGCCACACATTCTGAAATTAACTGCAGCTCTTGTTTAAGTGTTGCAGTCATTTCAGTTGCTGTAGTAGCTGACGTGTATAGTGTTGAGTCATCTGCATACATAGACACACTGGCTTTACTCAAAGCAAGTGGCATGTCGTTAGTAAAGATTGAATAAAGTAAGGGGCATAGACAGCTGCCCTGGGGAATGTTTTATTCTACCTGAATTATGTTGGAGAGGCTTCCATTAAAGAACACACTCTGTGTTCTGTTAGACAGGTAACTCTTTATCCACAATATAGCAGCGGGTGTAAAGCCATAACACATACGTTTTTGAAGCAGCAGACTATGATCGAGAATGTCAAAAGCAGCACTGAGGTCTAACAAAACAGCCCCCACAATCTTTTTATTATCAGTTTCTCTCAGCCAATCATCAGTCATTTGTGTAAGTGCTGTGCTTGTTGAATGTCCTTCCCAATAAGCGTGCTGAAAGTCTGTTGTCAATTTGTTTACAATAAAATGGCATTGTATCTGGTCAAACACAATTTTTTCCAAAACTTTACTAAGTGTTGGTAACAGGCTGATTTGTCGGCTATTTAAGCCAGGAAAGGTGGCTTGTCATTGTTGATAGACAACAATAATTTTTTCACCTCTTCCACGCTCACTTTACGGAATTCAAAATTACAATTCTTGTCTTTCATAATTTGGTCAGATATACTTGGATGTGTAGTATCAGCGTTTGTTTGCTAATCTTGCCAATTAAAAAATAATTAAAGTAGTTGGCAATATCAGTGGGTTTTGTAATGAATGAGCCATCTGATTCAATGAATGATGGAGCTGAGTTTGCTTTTTTTCCCCAAAATGTAATTGAAGGTGCTCCAAAGTTTTACTATAATTCTTTGTCAATTATCTTTGTTTCATAGTGTAGTTTCTTCATCTTTTTATTCTGTTTTTATCTAAATTTGCAGTATGTTTGCCAATCGGTTGTGCGGCCAGACTTATTTGCCATTCCATTTGCCTCATCCCTCTCAACCATACAATTTTTAAATTCCTCAAAATCCACAGAGATTTAACAGTTTTTGCAGTCATTTTCTTAATGGGTGCGTGCTTATTAGTAACTGGAATAAGCAATTTCATAAATGAGTCAAGCCTGTTTGCTCCTCATTACGCACCACGGACCAACAAATATTCTTTACATCAACAACATAAGAATCACTACAAAACATATCATATGACCTCTTATACACTATATTAGGCCCAGCCTTTGGGACTTTGGTTTTCCTAGATATGGCTACTATATTGTGATCACTACATCCGATGGATCTGGATACTGCTTTCAAGCACATTTCTGCAGCGTTAGTAAAGATGCGAACAATACATGTTGATGATTTCATTCCTGTGCTGTTTGTAACTACCCTGGTAGGTTGACTGATAACCAGAATCATGTTGCAGGCACTAGTAACAATTTGAAGCATTTTCTTGAGTGGGCAGCTTGACGAAAGCTAGTCTAAATTTTAATCACCCAGAAAATGACCTCTCTGTTGATATCACATACATTATCAATCATTTCACACATGTTATCCAGATACTGACTGCACTTGGTGGTCTATAGCAACCTCCCACAAGAATGAGCCTTAGGTGAGGCAGATGAACCTGTAGCCATATTACTTCAACAGTATTTAACATGAGATCCTCACTAATCTTTACAGGAATGTGGTTCTGAATATAAACAGCAACACCTCCACCACTGGCCTTTCTGTCTTTTCTGTAAATGTTATAACCTTGTATTGCTACCACTGTATCATCAAAGGTATTGTCTAAGTGAGTTTCAGAGATCTGAATAGGAATGTCAGTTATTAATTTCATGAACCTTCTTAAGCTACATATGTTAACGTGGGCAATTTTTAGCACTTTTCTGAGTGCTTGCTTGTTTTCATTGCTTTACTGGGAAACTTAACAGAAGTAGATATGCTCATGTTATTTATGTTAGTGCAGGGTGAGCTGCACACAGTGGACTTCCTCCTATGGCACACCGCCTCAGTGCTAACAGTATAAATCTGGTTCATAGGCACATGATTACTGCATAGAATAGCTGTAGGATCAGCAGAGGCATTCAGGGCAGTTAGAGGGACATCAATTAGACTACTTAAATTGTGTCTTCCAATGCCCCTGGTGTAATGTACATTTGCTAAAGCATTATGATGACTCAGTGACACAATGGTAGGGATTAACTGAGCTGGTCTTAGGTCAGTGATAAATCATTGTTTCAATGCACCCTTATAATGCTGTGAAAGGATCCAGGAACCCAAATTATTTTAGGTGGATTCCATCATCCTTATAAAACATGTTTTGTTTCCCAAAGGTATCGAAATTGTCAACAAAAGTTACTCCCATTGAGCTGCAATAATCACGTAGCCAGTTGTGAAGAGAAAGAATCCTGCTAAAGCGTTCAATGCCACGATTCAGAGAGGGCACAGGGCTAGATATGATGGGTCTTTTGTTAGTGTCTAGCAGAGTCAATTAGCTCTTTGAAATCCAGTGTCAACTGTTCAGAGCTGCCCTTCATAATACCATTAAAACCTACATGGACTACGATAGAATCGATGTCCATGTCCTGACGTAGTACAATCATGAGCAGCTTAGTAATGTTTTTTACTCGAGCTCCGGGATAAGAAATTGTTTTTGCAACAGGAACAGTCACATTTCTTATCATGAAGCTGCCCAAAATCATGGCTGGCGAGAAGGACGAGAAAATCCACCCACTCCCACACTTCACAGGATGGTGCAGGCCTCCGACAGACGGAGATACCCGCTCGATCCAGAGCAGGGACAGAAGGTTGCCAACGTCGACTTCGAAATCGTAGGGGAAGGAGTAGGAGTAGGCACAGCAGCCGCAGACACACAACTATTAGTTGTTTGTATCCCCTCCGGGCCTCTCGTTGGGAGTGTAGACTGCTTTGCAGGAGGCCGCTGTCTTCGGCTTCCACGGCTCGTGACATGCGACCATCATTGATTGTCATGCTCCTCTTGCTGTGCTCCTTCGACTCCGCTATCAGATGGGGGAGGAGGGGCAGGAGATGGCTCCCCTGGCGAAGGAACTCTGGGCAACACTGGCCAGTCAGACAATGACAAACGACAAGACGGAGATGCATCCGGGACTAGCTTGTTGGCTAACGTTAGCAGCTTAGCTAGGTTAGTGGGTCTTTCAAGCAGACTTGTGGTTGGTCAAAGTGGCAGAGACTTAGCGAAGGCTGGGCTCCCTTGTACCGTTGCATCCGCTCCAATGTCAGCTGTCTTCCTGTGTAGATTCCAGGAGCGCCAGTCCTCAGCTAACGCCCCAGGCTCCAAACTCTCACAGAAGCCATCTGCCGCAGCTCCCGCATCTCACATACAATGTGGAGAGGTCACAGCGGGATACCGAATGCTACCTTTCAACCTCTCCTTACGTGTGAAATGGATGCAGATAAACCTTGAGCTCTGTTGCCACTGTCGGGAAGATGACCTCAAGTAGGGCGCCAACTCTCCTCACTTGAAGGGGCGGGTGTGAATACGCCTCTCATGGTATGCCTCTCTTTCGCTCTCTCTCTTTTCCTGCTCTATCACTTTTCCGCTCTCTCTCTCTCTTTCCCACAATCTCTCCTCCTCACACTTTCTCTGTCTACCCTCCCTTTCTGGTTCACGCTTTCTCTTCCCCTCTCGTTCTCTGTATCTCTCTCTCTCTCACTTTCTCTCTTTCTTGCAAATGGCTGCCTGCCAATGGTTGGTCTGAGGAGAAAAGGGATTTGAATGAAGAATGGAGACGAGAGGAAACAAAGAGGCTGTAAAAAGGCGGTAAACACAAAGAAGAGACGTCTGGTGGAGATGAACTGTGTGTGTGTGTGTGTTTGTGTGTGTGTGGAGGTCTACTGTACCATAGGCAGTGGTCCAAGACCAGGGGTAATCCTTTAAGAAGGCCTTACTGCTGGGATCCTCAGGAACAAGTCAATCATGATGATGTTGCATTATGCTGACAACACTCGCATGTGTCTAAATAATATCAGGTGCTTGCAGATGTGCCAGACCCCTGCTTTGGCGATATCAGGCTGCAGTTGATGATGATGGGCAGATACGTGCGCACACACACACACACACACACACACATGCAAACATACACACATACACACATGGCGGTAGCGCCAGATAAAAATATTATTTTGGAGGAGGCATTATTCTCTATATGAATGCAATAATTGGTTTCATTATTTGGAAGGAGTTTTAGCCACTACGGGGCATTACTGTAGATAGTGTTTCGTTCCCAGAGTGTGGTAGAGCAGTGGTTCCCAAACTGTGGGAGGGGTCATAAAAAATGTCACATGAATACACATTAAAGATTGCAAAATGTATAGAATTAAAAGAAAATTAGCTTTAAAACTGCAAAATGTTCTTTGCATCCCATGACAAAATGTGTAAAATTGCAGGGCATAATCCTTAAACCTGCAAAATTCTCTCCACCAACAAGAGGGGTGTGAACTGTTTGTCATGAACAGTGTTGTGTCCATAGAAATAGACATGGCATGTGCGAGCCCGCAGAGTGGGGGCGTGGGATGTTACCCAATGCTGGAAGTGGGGACCAGAGTGAAAAGTTTGGGAACCCCTGTGGTAGAGTTGAGTGTTTTGCTCACATACAGTGGGCCTGTGTGTGTTAGCACCTGTTCAGGTGTCTGTGTGTGTCTGTGTATGTGTGTGTGTGCGTGCACGTACATGTGTTTGTGTTTTTTTGTCACTGTCCATGGTCCTGATCAGGTTGCAAGGGGCTGAATCTCTTCCCATGATTGAGTCTGGTTGTTGATTTAATTATTTTGTTGTAAATTCTTAACCATTTTCAACTAACTATTTAAAAAAGCAAAAATGTTTTACTTATATGAGAGAGACCATAGACGTGTATGCTGTCTGAGACACAATCAAGGGGGTTGGGTCCGAGGGAGGGGAGGTCTGTTGTAACGGCCTTTGGAAGAGATAAATGGCTTACAGATGGCCCAATTAATATATTCTAATGAGACAGGAAAATAGCAGAGCAGTGATCAGAGTCACACCAGGCCTTAGACACACACACCCTGCCTGACTACCACATACAGCCAGGTCTACCACACAGCAACCATTCAACAACCAACATACAACCAAAAACTACAACATTCCACAATGACATAAAGTCCAAACTTAAACCAAAAGACAACCAAACATTTTTGTATTACATTTTTGTAATCAAACCAATTAATACAAATATATAATTTTAATCTCCCATGTTCCTAGAACAGTTTACAATTTTTTCAGTCCTAATGTAATTTTTTTCTCCCTTGCAATACCTGTGTTCGATATTTTAGAGGAGGATAAGCTAGTAATAATGGCATGTGCTGTGCTGCCCAGAGTAATATGGTTTCACCAGTAGATAATGAAAGAAGATAACGCAATGCAGATAATCCAACGGAAAATAGCATTATATCCTACTGATATGTGTCCATCGATGAGAGTGGGTGAGAGTGAGAGTGGGTGAAAAATGGTTAAAAAATGGTTTTGGCCAGTCCTGAGCAGCACAGAGCAGAGAGAGGAGGGGGGACAGGGGCCCAAACACAGTTAGTCCTCAGGGAAGAATCCTGGGGAAGAAAACAACATGGCTTCTTCTCGCCAGACAGCGATAACATACTCCCTCCTCCACTGTGAAACCCACAAAAATCCACCAAGATGTTACCGAGGTATTTCATCATTTCCTATCAGATCCCACTCTCCCTTATCACTGTTGCACACACTTAAACACGGATACCCATTTCCACACACATTTCTCATCTTTTCACAACACAAAAAAGTTGTGACTCTTTTACAAAGGGATCTGCATTCAGCGGTCAAGATAAACATGCTTTCTATGATATATTGTTCCAGAAATTCGTTGTTATTTTGTGTCATGTGTAAATGGTTGTGTACTGTATGGTAAAATACAGTAAATGGTTGTGTACTGTATGGTAAAATATAGTAAATGATTTTGTACTGTATGGTAAAACACAGTAAATGGTTGTGTACTATATGGTAAATGACAGTGTTTTTTAAGCCATTCAATGATCTAGGTCAGGTCAGTACAGCGACCAAAGCTTTAGTTGAGTGCTCTCATATTGCCAGGGTGGACCTTGTGATTCCTGGAGGAAAGAGAGGTAGATATGGAGTGTGTGTGTGTGTCCATGTGTGTGTGTCCGTGTGTGTGTGTCTGAGTGTGTGTCCGTCCGTGTGTGTGTGTGCAACAGGGGCCTTGGCCTATTAATTGCTTTGACAGTGATAAAGGAAATAGTAGGGGATGCTATTTGGCTCATATTACCTCAAGACAAATTGAAACTGTTTTACCACTTGAGCTGCTCTCATTTCTTTAAAGGCCCTCTGAGAGTGATGCCCTGCTGTGTGTTTGTACACACACATGTATACTGTACGTATATGTGTGTGTGTGTGTTTGCGTTTGTGTGTAAGGAGAAGATAATGCAGGAACAGGGCTGTGAAGACTCTTGAGAGGTTTCAGAGTAAGAGCAGGTGTAGAATGAGCCTGTCACTCACATCTTTGTAGGGTTCAGCACCTGGGGCACCTGGGGTGGGAGGTCAAGGGGAGGCCAGGCCTCCAGCAGACGGCTGGGCCTTGGAGGGTGGCAGGGGCGTGGAGAGGTGGTGGAGGGGAGGGAAGGTTAGGGCCAAGGAGGCCAAGGGAGCTAGGAAGGGCCTATGTTCTTCTGGAGAATGGCCATTGTTAATCCTGACTGGGACACGTGGCCCTGTGGCCCCCCATCATACACACACACACACACACACACACACACACACACACACACACACACACACACACACAGCCAAACCTTTCATACATTGTGTTGCTTTAATGAAAGCCTCCCACCCCTCTTTCATTTCTCTCTTTCTCGTTCCCTCTTTCTCTCTGCCGCACACACACATAGCCAAACCCACACACACACACACCCTGCCCCCAAGTAGCAGCACAAACACAAAGAGGCCCTGCTCAGCTGCTGACCTTGGCTCCACCCTGCAGCACAAAAGGCCCCATAGATGGATGCCTCTTTGGTGCGAGCCCACTGTCATTGTGTGAGCCTAAGCTGTTAACCTCTCTCTCTCTCTCACACACACACACACACACACACACACACACACACACACACACACACACACACACACACAGAGAGACTGACACACTCTTTGAAAAGATTGTGAGTCAAATACCTGTACTGAGAATACAGTGATGCGTTGAGGAAAGTCTCATGGTCATTTTGCTAGTGTGCATGGGTTCACCCAGTCTGCTTATGTTCTCATGCAATGTGTCACAGACACTTTGTTAACACATTCAAATGAGTCTGATATTCAATCAATGAAGATGAACTTGCTGAAGGTAAAACCTTGTACTATTTCTTCACCCTGCTTATATTCCAAGGGAAGAAGCCAAATAAGATTATGCATATGGTGAAATTATTCAGAGATGAGTACAGTTTAATATATGGTAATTATTTGACAGGATATACTTACACAGTGATGAGAGAGCACAGAGAGAGAGCACAGAGAGAGAGATGAACAAAAGAGCGCTGTGCGATAAGGTTTTTCTCTCTATCTCTCCTTTACCTGATGAGCAGTGTAGACTGTAGGTTTTGTTAACACACTGCCAGCCTGTGTGTTCTCTGACTGATAAACCATCATTACATACTAGAACACAGGGATGTGCTAAGCATGCCAGACAACATGTCAAATATCTCACTCTCTAACGCGCCCGTACACACACATACATACAACATACATACATACAACATACACACATACAACATACACACATACAACATTCATACATACACACAAACAGAGGGCCGGCTTGAGCATGAGGGATATTTGCTAATGCATCTGATAGAATGACACAGCCAGCAGAATCTCCTTTTGTTGTGTAGAGCATAAATCTTACTGTATCCGTGTTTTATCGGCCCTATCAATATTCCCTGTGTGGAGTGTACCCTTGACTAATGCCTGCTCGTTGGATGCTTACAGTACATTGTTGCTGCTGCATTTCTCCTATTGATTCATACACAGAGAATCCTCTGTGATTACACCCTGCTGTGCCACTGGGAGAGTGAATACACTTGTATTTACACTGAGTGTACAAAACATTACGAAAGAGGTCAGATGACGCAGATGCTACGCCACAGGACTGTTTTGCTATCACAGACTGGAATATGTTTCGGGATTCATTCAATGGCATTGAGGAACACACCACCTCAGTCATCAGCTTCCTCAATAAGTGTATCGACGACGTCATCCCCACAGTGACCGTACGTACATATCCCAACCAGAAGCCATGGATTACAGGTAACATCTGCATTGAGCTAAAGGCTAGCGCTGCCGCTTTCAAGGAGCGGGACACTAATCCGGATGCTCATAAGAAATCCCGCTACGCCCTCAGACGAACCATCAAACAGGCAAAGAGTCAATACAGAATCAAGATTGAATCCTACTACACCGGCTCTAACGCTCGTCGGATGTGGCAGGGCTTGAAAACTATTACGCACTAAAAATGAGAAACCCAGCTGTGAACTGCCCAGTGACGTGAGCCTACCTGACGAGCTAAATACCTTTTATGCTCGCTTCGAGGAAAGCAACACTGAAGCATGCATGAGAGCACCAGCTGACCAGACTTTTAAGCCTTGAAAACATTGAGACGTAGATTGTGTATGTGTGCCATTCAGAGTATGAATGAGCAAGACAAAAGATTTAAGTGCCTTTGAACGTGGTATGGCAGTAGGTACCAGGCGCACTGGTTTGTGTCAAGAACTGCAAAGCTGCTGGGTTTTTCACACTCAAGAGTTTCCCGTGTGTATCAAGAATGGTCCACCACCCAAAGGACATCCAGCCAACTTTACACAACTGTGGGAAGCATTGGAGTCAACATGGGCCAGCATCCATGTGGAACTCTTTCGACACCTTGTAGAGTCCATGCCCCATGAACTCTAAAAGGTGTCGGGGGATGCAACTCAATATTAGGAAGGTGTTCTTAATGTTTTGTACACTCAGTGTATATTGTGTATACTGATATACCGTGCATTTCAATTTGCATTTGTAGGCTGTACAGTCATGCTGATAAATGCAATGAGTTGGGATACTCATTAATTTATTTACATTTTACAATAATATAAAAAGAAAATAATGCTATAGTTCAGTAAAATAAATGTGTGCATCATTCATTCAAAGACTCCATCATGGACACTCTTACTGACAGTTGTGGCTGCTTTGCGTGATGTATTGTTGTCTCTACCTTCTTGCCCTTTGTGCTGTTGTCTGTAATGTTTGTACCATGTTTTGTACTGCTACCATGTTGTGCTGCTGCCATGTTGTGTTGCTACCATGTTGTTGTTATGTTGTGTTGCTACCATGTTGTGTTGTCATGTGCTGCTGCCATGCTATGTGGTTGTCTTAGGTCTCCTTTATGTAGTGATGTGTGCTTTGCTCTATATTTGTATACATTTTTGTTTATTTTTAATCCCAGCCCCCTGTCCAAGCAGGAGGCCCTTTGCATCTTGCCTCACTGTAAATAAGAATTTGTTCTTAACTGACTTGCCTAGTTAAATAAAGGTTAAATAAAATAAATGTAGGGTACCTTTTTTGGTTTTTGTTTATCCCTGGTTGTGTAAGAGGACTTCCTTCCACTGTGTTTCCCCTCCTCATGCCTCAAAACAACAAAGCCCCAGTGTGATCTGTACCTCTCAAACACAGCAAATGCTCTTTAATCACATATTTTTGTCCTGATTGAATATTACTTGGCTTATTTATTCTTAATCACAGACGGCCTCTGTATGGGTCTAACCCTCCATGTTTCTCTCCAGCTGAACTCCAGGTCTACTCTTGGCATTGCTCTCAGAGTACCATTACCCCCAGCACAAGATGCCTGGCACCACTCAAATCAATCAAGTCGCTGCCATTTTGTCGACTGTGACATCCAGCCTCAGAGAAAAAAAGCTACCTCCAACATGGCCCCAGAGGATATTAAGCAAAGACACATGAGTCCATCATTTTCCGGGTCTCCACGTGTGCAATGCCATAATGATTCAAGGAAAATGACTTTCTAACTAGCAGAGCCGTTTCTTTGTGGTTGCTTTGCTCCTCTATGCTCGCTGCACTAATTGAATCACCATAGAGCCACTGTATCAATTCTAACTTTGGTATTAGGATTTAATCAGGCATGTAGGAGACCAGCTTGGTGAGGTGATGGGTCTTTTGTGAGAAGCCCATCTGTTGGTGACACAAGGCCCAGTTTGGGCTCTGGTGGGCTGGGCCAAAACTAAAAGAGGGGCAGTTGGGTGGATAGCAACCCCTCCTCCCTCCCTAGGATGTCTGTCTGGGTCTCTGGAACCTCTTCCCTTTGAAATACATTCACAAGCAAACACATATACGGGACACACATACACATACATACACCCCCCCGTTACCACCCATCCCCATATCCTCCTCTTGACTACACTACACACCCCTCACGTCTGTTTCAGACCTGCAACACACAGAGTGCTCTGCAGTAAGCTCATCTAGATATTGTCTCTATATGATTTTCACTTCCCCCTGGCAGCTTGTTGTAATATTTACCCCTGGCAGCTTGTTGTAATATTTCCCCCTGGC
>QNTS01004085.1:5627-15627 GCA_003317085.1 Hucho hucho | reverse complement strand
GATGCAAGTGGTTATTAAAGATCAGGGGAGCCCAGGATTTTAGACAGGGCAGGATTGGCGGGCTTGAAGAACGGAGAGGAGAGTAAAGACGGAGGGTGGAGGAGAGGAGAGAGAGACGGTGATGGTGGGCATGTTTGTTAGCCTCCCCTGCTAACAGTGAGAGATAAGACAAAGCGGGTTGTTTGCAGTCCCTCTGCATGAAGAGACGTTAAAGGTGGAGTATTATCTGATGAACGAAATGGTGAGGAGAAGGGTGTGTGTGCGTGCATGCGTGTGTGTGTGTGCGTGCGTGTGTGTGCATTTGTACGTGTACAGTTGGGGGTGATCTGGCCTCAGACAGGACATCTCCGCCAACAATGCTTTACGTCACTTTCTGATGACCTCATTCACGCCACTAGACCCCCAGCCAGCCAGCTAGCTAGACAGCCTTGTGTGAGAGAGAGAGAGAGTTCCTTTGTGTGTGTGTGTGTGTGTGTGTGTGTGTGTGTGTGTGTGTGTGTGTGTGTGTGTGTGTGTGTGTGTGTGTGTGTGTGTGTGTGTGTGTGTGTGTGTGTCTGGACGCATTGGAGTGTAGAGGCAGCTAACCCCCTGTTGAATTGCTTGTTTTGTGCCTCGTGCTGTGCTGCCTGTTTTGTTTGGGTCCCGATCGAGTGCTCTTCCCAGGCTTATTTCCCTTTATTTTTATTGTTCCATCTGGCTGCTAGTCACACATTAATCAACATTGGGAACGGGGCCTACCTCCCTTTGCCAGTGGTGTTATCAACTCACAGTTGATGTGAGCGCCGGCCCAGGAGAGAGGGCTCTGGCAAGGGGAGAGGAAAAACAACACAGCCGATGTGTGGGTTTTTTCAGGTGTGTGTGTGGACCAGCGGCAGGACAGTGTGCATGTTGATGCCTTTGTGGACAGCAGTCAACAATTTTAAAGCCTGGCCTCAAACATCTCACACAGGCAAAACAGTTGCTGAAACACCCACAATCCAGGAACCAGGGGAAAGCTTGTTGTAGCAGGTTTTAGATTCAGTTGTACCTCACGCTCCCTATCAGGCCTGTGTCTCAATTTAAGTTGGACAGACTCAGGTGGGCTTTAACCAGACACAACTAGTGGCACCAGAGAGAGTGAGCAGCTACAGCAGCTTGGCCCCTGTCCTGTCCTCCTGGAGGCCCAGACTCGGCCGGAGCCGAAAGAAAACAGGTAGCCCTAGTGGTTAGAACCCTAGTGTTAGCCCTAGTGGTTAGAACCCTAGTGTTAGCCCTAGCGGTTAGAACCCTAGTGTTAGCCCTAGCGGTTAGAACCCTAGTGTTAGCCCTAGCGGATAGTGTTAGCCCTAATGGTTAGAACCCTAGTGTTAGCCCTAGTGGTTAGAACCCTAGTGTTAGCCCTAGTGCTTAGTGTTAGCCCTAGCGGTTAGAACCCTAGTGTTAGCCCTAGTGGTTAGAACCCTAGTGTTAGCCCTAGTGGTTAGTGTTAGCCCTAGTGGTTAGAACCCTAGTGTTAGCCCTAGTGTCGGGCCTGTCTGTAATCTGCAGATTTAGCAGTGGGGGTGCACACACACTTACTCACACACACACAACAACACAAACATGTGCGCACACACACAAACAAACACACTCATACGCGTACACACACATGCACATACAAACAAACAAGCAGACATAAGCCAGCAGACATACAACGCGCTCTCACTGTCCCTGGTGCTGGCGTGGCTCTGATTCAAGCGTAGAAAACAGGACCACCTCTTCTCTGCATGCAATGTTTCATTTCACACTCGCTTTGCGCAGACAAACCAGTTGATTTGACAGCCGAGCCAGAGATTGAATTAACCCCATTGTCGTCGACCAAGGCTTTTAAACGCCTTTTTGTTTATTTGTTTGTTTAATTTTCTCCACTCCTCCCTCCCTTACTCGTCGTCGCGGTCCGAACAGGGAATAATTAGCGTGGTATTGAAAAGTAATAACGCTATGGATTAATGTGGGAGAAGTTGACGGAGGCACATCATTGAGTGAGACAAATCCATGCTCGGAATTGGCAGACAAAGCAAGAGGCAGTCAATACGGATTATGGCTAAGCCGCCCCACTTTGGCGAGGCACTTTGGACTGGCATCGATAGGCTCTCGCAGGTCTGCCAGCACCCCCAGCCAGCCCCCACTCAGTCTTACCAGGCAGGGGGGAAACATTGGGTTGGCATGGAGGGTGGGGGAGGATAAGGATGGGGGAGGCAGAGGGAGGCTGGGCATCATGCCACGTCTACCCCTCCCATCCTCCCTCCTTCTATCCGCCTCCCCACTCCTCCCCCAAAGCCCTTGATCCCTCTCCCCCCGGGCGTGGTGCTGGCACTGCCATGGGCTAGGGTTTGGTGCCAGCTGGGCAAACACTCAAGTCGTTGACAAAATAAACACCTTGTAAATAGAGGCAGAGGTGACACCCAGGCAGCTCCAAGCACTAAAGCAGAGCAGCAGAGAAATACATCAGCAAGATTTGCCTGCTTGCAGACGGTGATGGATGAAGGAGCATCACCTTAACAACAAGTCTGAAGACTCTATCCATTCTATCTGGTCTTTCCCATAGTTTTTGTATACGTATTTTATTTTGCTGATATGGGTTTAGTTCAGAGTATTGTCTCCTGTTGCTAGGCTTCTCTAGAATCCCAGGGTGACCTCATACGCTCTTAGAAAAAAAGGTGCTATCTAGAACTTAAAAGGGATCTTCAGCTGTCCCAATAGGATAACCTTTAGAAGAACCCTTTTTGGTTCCAGGTAGAACCCTTTTGAGTTCCACGTAGAATCCTTTACACAGAGGGTTCAACATGGAACCCAAGGAGTTTTAACTGGAACCAAAAGGGTTCTGCTATGGGGACAGCCAAAGATCCCTTTTGGAACACTTTTTTCTTAGAGTATAGATAGATGAATGACAAAAATGTTTTAGACGGGTGTCTGAATGTTTTAGACGGGTGTCTGTGTATGGTTGTGTGTGTATGGGAGTATGTGTATGGGTGTGTGTGTGTGTGTGTGGGAGTGTGTGTATGGGTGTGTGTGTATGGGTGTGTGTGTATGGGAGTATGTGTATGGGTGTGTGTGTATGGGAGTGTGTGTGTGGGAGTGTGTGTATGGGTGTGTGTGTGTGTGTGTGTGGGAGGGGGGGGTGCAAAATGTTGGCTTGGGATTGTTGACAGTGTGTACGTGTGTACGCGTGTGTTAATATGGAGCGTGGTTATCTCCAATGTTGTTGTGCAGGTGTTTGTGAGTATGCATGTGTGCTCGTTTTGATTTGATTTGATTTGTTAGGATCCCCATTAACCGACTTACTGGGGTCCCGACACAGAACGATAAAGACATTACAGACAAAAGTCTTTCCAATTTAAACTACCGTTCAAAAGTTTGGGGTCACTTAGAAATGTCCTTGTTTTGGAAAGAAAAGCACATTTTTGTCCATTAAAATAACATCAAATTGATCAGAAATACAGTGTAGACATTGTTGATGTTGTAAATGACTATTGTAGCTGGAAACGGCAGATTTTTTATGGAATATCTTCATAGGTATTCAGAGGCCCATTATCAGGAACCATCACTCCTGTGTTCCAATGGCACGTTGTGTTAGCTAATCCAAGTTTATAATAATACAAGGCTAATTGAGCATTAGAAAACCCTTCTGCAATTATGTTAGCACAGCTGAAAACTGTTATGCTGATTAAAGAAGAAATAAAACTGGCCTTCTTTAGACTAGTTGAGTATCTGGAGCATCAGTATTTGTGGGTTCGATTACAGGCTCAAAATGGCCAGAAACAAAGAACTTTCTTCTGAAACTCGTCAGTCTATTCTTGTTCTGAGAAATGAAGGCTATTCCATGCGAGAAATTGCCAAGAAACTGAAGATCTCGTATGCTGTGTACTACTCCCTTCACAGAACAGAGCAAACTGGCTCTAATAGAAAGAAGAGTGGGAGGCCCCGGTGCACAACTGAGCGAGAGGACAAGTACATTAGAGTGTCTAGTTTGAGAAACAGACCCCTCACAAGTCCTCAACTGGCAGCTTCATTAAATTGTACCCGCAAAACACCAGTCTCAACGTCAACAGTACAGAGGCGATTCCGGGATGCTGGCCTTCTAGGCAGAGTTCCTCTGTCCAGTGTCTGTGTTCTTTTGCCCATCTTAATCTTTTATTTTTATTGGTCAGTCTGAGATATGGCTTTTTCTTTGCAATTCTGCCTTGAAGGCCAGCATCCCGGAGACACCTCTTCACTGTTGACGTTGAGACTGGTGTTTTGCGGGTGCAATTTAATGAAGCTGCCAGTTGAGGACTTGTGTACATACATTTAATAGGGCTAGGGGTCCCGCTAACGGGACAACTTCCGGTGAAACTGGAGGGCGCGCAATTCAAATATATAATCATAAATAATATGGATTTTAAAAACATTTAGTGTGTGTTTGTGCATCAGTTACACATACAGTGAGGGAAAAAAGTATTTGATCCCCTGCTGAATTTGTACGTTTGCCCACTGACAAAGAAATGATCAGTCTATAATTTTAATGGTAGGTTTATTTGAACAGTGAGAGACAGAATAAAAAAGAAAAAAAAAAGAAAAACGCATGTGAAAAATGTTATAAATTGATTTGCATTTTAATGAGGGAAATAAGTATTTGACCCCTCTGAAAAACATGACTTAGTACTTGGTGGCAAAACCCTTGTTGGCAATCACAGAGGTCAGTTTCTTGTAGTTGGCCACCAGGTTTGCACACATCTCAGGAGGGATTTTGTCCCACTCCTCTTTGCAGATCTTCTCCAAGTCATTAAGGTTTTGAGGATGACGTTTGGCAACTCGAACCGTCAGCTCCCTCCACAGATTTTCTATGGGATTAAGGTCTGGAGACTGGCTAGGCCACTCCAGGACCTTAACTTCTTTGGGAGCAGCGCACGAGGTGACGGTTTTGGAGAGCCTGGCGTGCCCAAAGTAAAATGCCTCCCATTCAGGCCCAGAAAATAGGATATGCTCATATTTAGTACCATTGGGTAGGACACACTCTGAAGTTTCTAAAAGTGTTAACATTTTGTCTGTGAGTATAACAGAACGGATATGGCAGGCGAAAACCCGAGGAATATCTGTCCTGGAAAAAGTGGTTTTGACACATTGCCTCATTTGGAACCCCTCCCTTATGAAAATGCCCCTATAAGGGCATATGAATGCAGTACCTATTGCTTCCTCTGGATGTCAACAGTCTCGAGAAAGTGTTCTGATTCTTTTTAGATGCTTTTAGATTGTAGAAGAAGACGAATAAGGAAGTGGCCACACAGATGTCAATAGAAGAAAATGCGCGTTCCCGGCTGGCACGCTCTGTGGTTTTTTCCTTTCTTATCGCCCAGTTTATATTCCGGTTGAAATACTATACTATATATACATAAAAGTGTTCCTAAGGATACATTTACAATTATGTTTGATTGTTCTTGGACAAGTTTATAGGTATAAGTTGAACGAGTTCTCTTCACGTTTCAATGGATGAGTGGAGGCTGTATTTTCTCATTATAATGCGCCAACCAAATGGAGATTTATGGATATAATACATTACTTTTTCTAACAAAAGAACCATGGATTGTCTTCGTTGGACACTTGGGAAGCCCTCAGCAGAAGTTCTTCAAAAGGTAATTGATTTGTTTTCGCTGTGAAATGTGTTTTCTGTGAACCGTGAAGGCTTATGAATTTATGGTAATGGGAAAAATATGTGAGGTGCTATCCTCAAACAATCAAATGTGGTGCTGTCGCCGTAAAGCCTTTTTGAAATCTGACAACGCTGTGATATTGCCAAGAAACAGAGCTTTTGATGACTATGAAACAATAAATTATAAATTGATTTGCATTTTAATGAGGGAAATAAGTATTTGACCCCCTCTCAATCAGAAAGATTTCTGGCTCCCAGGTGTCTTTTATACAGGTAACGAGCTGAGATTAGGAGCACACTCTTAAAGGGAGTGCTCCTAATCTCAGCTTGTTACCTGTATAAAAGACACCTGTCCACAGAAGCAATCAATCAATCAGATTCCAAACTCTCCACCATGGCCAAGACCAAAGAGCTCTCCAAGGATGTCAGGGACAAGATTGTAGACCTACACAAGGCTGGAATGGGCTACAAGACCATTGCCAAGCAGCTTGGTGAGAAGGTGACAACAGTTGGTGCGATTATTCGCAAATGGAAGAAACACAAAATAACTGTCAATCTCCCTCGGCCTGGGGCTCCATGCAAGATCTCACCTCGTGGAGTTGCAATGATCATGAGAACGGTGAGGAATNTCGCCGTAAAGCCTTTTTGAAATCTGACAACGCTGTGATATTGCCAAGAAACAGAGCTTTTGATGACTATGAAACAATAAATTATAAATTGATTTGCATTTTAATGAGGGAAATAAGTATTTGACCCCCTCTCAATCAGAAAGATTTCTGGCTCCCAGGTGTCTTTTATACAGGTAACGAGCTGAGATTAGGAGCACACTCTAATCTCAGCTTGTTACCTGTATAAAAGACACCTGTCCACAGAAGCAATCAATCAATCAGATTCCAAACTCTCCACCATGGCCAAGACCAAAGAGCTCTCCAAGGATGTCAGGGACAAGATTGTAGACCTACACAAGGCTGGAATGGGCTACAAGACCATTGCCAAGCAGCTTGGTGAGAAGGTGACAACAGTTGGTGCGATTATTCGCAAATGGAAGAAACACAAAATAACTGTCAATCTCCCTCGGCCTGGGGCTCCATGCAAGATCTCACCTCGTGGAGTTGCAATGATCATGAGAACGGTGAGGAATCAGCCCAGAATTACACGGGAGGATCTTGTCAATGATCTCAAGGCAGCTGGGACCATAGTCACCAAGAAAACAATTGGTAACACACTATGCCGTGAAGGACTGAAATCCTGCAGCGCCCGCAAGGTCCCCCTGCTTAAGAAAGCACATATACATGCCCGTCTGAAGTTTGCCAATGAGCATCTGAATGATTCAGAGGACATCTGGGTGAAAGGGTTGTGGTCAGATGAGACCAAAATGGATCTCTTTGGCATCAACTCAACTCGCCATGTTTGAAGGAGGAGGAATGCTGCCTATGACCCCAAGAACACCATCCCCACCGTCAAACATGGAGGTGGAAACATTATGCTTGGGGGGTGTTTTTCTGCTAAGGGGACAGGACAACTTCACCGCATCAAAGGGACCATGGGCGGGGCCATGTACCATCAAATCTTGGGTGAGAACCTCCTTCCCTCAGCCAGGACATTGAAAATGGGTCGTGGATGGGTTTTCCAGCATGACAATGACCCAAAACACACGGCCAAGGCAACAAAGGAGTTGCTCAAGAAGAAGCACATTAAGGTCCTGGAGTGGCCTAGCCAGTCTCCAGACCTTAATCCCATAGAAAATCTATGGAGGGAGCTGAAGGTTCCAGTTGCCAAACGTCAGCCTCGAAACCTTAATGACTTGGAGAAGATCTGCAAAGAGGAGTGGGACAAAATCCTTCCTGAGAAGTGTGCAAACCTGGTGGCCAACTACAAGAAACGTTTGACCTCTGTGATTGCCAACAAGGGTTTTGCCACAAAGTTCTAAGTCGTGTTTTGCAGAGGGGTCAAATACTTATTTCCCTCATTAAAATGCAAATCAATTTATAACATTTTTCACATGCGTTTTTCTTTTGTTGTTATTCTGTCTCTCACTGTTCAAATAAACCTACCATTAAAATTATAGACTGATCATTTCTTTGTCAGTGGGCAAACGTACAAAATCAGCAGGGATCAAATACTTTTTTCCCTCACTGTATATCCACATAATTTTCCTTCCTCGTGGTGCCATCTATTTTGTGAAGTGCACCAGTCCCTCCTGCAGCAAAGCACCCCCACAACATGATGCTGCCACCCCCGTGCTTCACGGTTGGGATGGTGTTCTTCGGCTTGCAAGCCTCCCACTTTTTCCTCCAAACATAACCATGGTCATTATGGCCAACAGTTCTATTTCTGTTTCATCAGACCAGAGGACGTTTCTCCAAAAAGTACGATCTTTGTCCCCATGTGCAATTGCAAACCGTAGTCTGGCTTTTTAATGGCGGTTTTGGAGCAGTGGCTTCTTCCTTGTTGAATGGCCTTTCAGGTTATTTCGATATAGGACTCGTTTTACTGTGGATATAGATACTTTGTACCTGTTTCCTCCAGCATTTTCACAAGGTCCTTTGCTGTTGTTCTGGAATTGATTTGCACTTTTCGCACCAAAGTACGTTCATCTCTAGGAGACAGAATGCGTCTCCTTCCTGAGCGGTATGACGGCTGCGTGGTCCCATGGTGTTTATACTTGCGTACTATTGTTTAGTACAGATGAACGTGGTACCTTCAGGCATTTGGAAATTGCTCCTAAGGATGAACCAGACTTGTGGAGTTCTACATTTTTTTATCTGAGGTCTTGGCTGATTTCTTTTGATTTTCCCATGATGTCAAGCAAAGAGGCATTGAGTTTGAAGGTAGGCCTTGAAATACATCCACAGGTACACCTTCAATTGACTGAAATGTTGGAAATTAGCCTATCAGAAGCGTCTAAAGCCATGACATCATTTTCTGGAATTTTCCAAGCTGTTTAAAGGCACAGTCAACTTAGTGTATGTAAACTTCTGACCAACTGGAATTGTGATAGAGTGAATTATAAGTGAAATAATCTGTTTGTAAACATTTGTTGAAAAAATGACTAGATGTCCTAACCGACTTGCCAAAACTACAGTTTGTTAACTACCAAGAAATTTGTGGAGTGGTTGAAAAACGAGTTTTATTGACTCCATCCTAAGTGTATGTAAACTCCCGACTTCAACTGTACAACAAGTAGATCACATGGAGGAGAGACATTGTGCCATGAGGTGTTGCTTTATTTGTTTTTTAAAACCAGGCTTGCTGTTCACTTGCGGTATTTAAGATGGGAGTTCCATGCACTCATGGCTATGAATAATACTGTACATTTCCTTTTTTCTGGACCTGGGGACTGTGAAAAGACCCCTGGTGGCATGTCTGGTTGGTTAAGTGTGTGTGTCAGTGCTGTGTGTGAGTTGCCAATGCTAACAATTTGGAATTTCCAACACCTTAATGTTTCTTATAAAACAAGACGTGACGGAGTCAGTCTTTCCTCAACTCTTAGCCAAGAGAGACTGGCATGCATAGTATTAATATTAGCCATTTAATTACAATGAAGAGCAAAACTTGTTCTGGGCCAGCTGCAGCTTATCTAGGTCTTTCTTTGCAGCAGTTGACCATATGACTGGACAATAATCAAGATAAGACAAAACTAGAGTCTGCAGGACTTGCTTTGTGGAGTGTGGTGTCAAAAAAGCAAAGAATCTCTTTATTATGGACAGACCTTTCCCCATCTTTACAACCCCTCAATCTATATGTTTTGACCATGACAGTTTACAATCTAAGGTAATACCAAGTAATTTAGTCTCATCAACTTCTTCTACAGCCACACCATTCATTACCAGATTCAGCTGAGGTATAGAACTTAGGGAATGATTTGTACCATATACAATGCTCTTAGTTTTAGAGATTATCAGGGCCAGTTTATTAATGGCCACCTATTCCAAAACAGACTGCAACTCTTTGCGTATGTACGTATATAGTTGAATCATTAGCATACATGGACACACATGCTTTGTTTAATGCCAGTGGCACGTCATTAGTAAAAATAGACAGAGTAGAGGACCTAGAGAGCTGCCCTGCAGTACACCACACTTTACATGTTTGACATTAAAGAAGCTTCCATTAAAGTAAACCCTCTGACATGTTGAGTTCCTTATTATGCGGTTCTTTGAGCAATATCTTCAGTGTATTTGTATTATGTCTCAGTACTGATTGTACTGATTGTGAGTGTGTATGTGTCTTTCTTTGTCTTTTGGTATTTTTGTATATATCTCTGCATGTATACAGTTGTTCCCAAAGCCCTGCTAAACTGGTTAATATAGCTGGCCTTACCCCTCTAACCCTTACTATGGCACCATTATC
>QNTS01004084.1:45512-86666 GCA_003317085.1 Hucho hucho | reverse complement strand
AGCACACCGATATAGAACTGCCTTGGATTCTTGGTGTCCAACATCTCATTGATCCGGATGACCATCCACAAGAACATCCTCTCATAGATAGACTTGGCCAGAGCACTGACTGAGTTATTAACCTGTAATGATAATACCTCAAATGAATACATGAGATATTGACCATGTCTAGTGATAAGGTGGTACGAGCTTGGAAAAAACAAAAGCAATGCACTCGTCCCCAAAATAATTCCAGTGCTCAGAAAATGGTAGATTCTGTGTTTGCCGCCTTACCTGAGGCACAGTCTGTCCCTTGGTCACATACTCGTTGCCGACCTTCACTCTGGGGTAGCACAGAGCCTTCAACATCTCAGCTGAGTTCAGGCCCAGCAGGTAGGCGATTTTATCAGCCACTGGAGAGAGAACCAACAACAATAGACTCAGGGACACACGATCACTTGTTTCTGATTTCACACTGACAAAATAGTTTGGGTAACTTCTTTGTGGGTTAGGTTTTGATTCACCCACATTTTGGAGGTTGGAATTTGTTCTCCAAAAATGATCTCTTGCCTGACTTTCATGTGGCACTGTCTGTCTTAGGTGTTCTATTTCTATGTTGGGGACTGGGAATGGGACTAATGTTCTACATATTGTATATCTATGAGTGGGACTCACCCTCTGTGCCGTCTGGCTCGGCCTGCTCCTCACGCTGCTTCTGCTTGAATTTCAAGTTGCCATGGTGCAATACAGCTCCTGTCAGCTTGTAGATGCCAATCTTCTCATCATTAGTGAAGCCCAGGATTGTAATGGCATCCTGGCATTAAAGAGGAAGTACAACAGTGATGAACTGAACGGTAGTTCGGTCAGTTAAACTACAGTTCTGTGCTGCTCACTGCAGAACAAATGGGATAGATAGATTTGACTGGCTTCTCTGTTCCACATGATTACGCTTGGCCAACACATTAGTAGATGGCAGCACAACATTCGATTTGCACAGTTCCACATGGAACTTAGTGGTGCTCTCTTGTGGAAGGCACGAAGAGTTCCTTGAGGCACATGCCTAACTAACACAATGCATTTAGAATCAAACAAAAACATACATGAAAATTCCCAGCTGCCACCAAGTTGGAATTTCACAGTGCATTCAGTGTGTATGGTGGTCCTACCCATTCTATATCTAGAGTTTGGTTAACCCTTTGTTTGACTCACATCTGTGGCATCCAGCTCTTCATTGTCATTGATGCTGGCCACAGTGATCTGACCCTGGCTGCACATGGGGAAGTCGTAGGGGTTGGTAGTGATGAGCGCCATTTCTGTGGACAACGGAGAACAGCTTGTCTGTTAAATTTCTTAGAATTCTGCTGTCCTATCTTTACAGTATCTCTCCCTCCTTTACTCAATAGATGGACTCAATGATACAATTAGTATATAATAAATAACATCAAAAGAGGAGACTGAGACTTGTGGACTAGTGCATCACAGTGCATTACTTGATAGATATTTCCCAAAGACCTGACCCATGTCTAGATGCCTTGTTACCTTGGATGTAATCATTGTAATAATATTCAAATTGTGGAATATGAATATGTTTTTTATATTCCATTGATGGGGGTGGGAATAATTTCCTCTGGACCTCTACTTTGTCGTACCAACTAGCTCAGGTTTGTGGCCTGTCATCATCTGGAAGAAGATGTGGTAGCCTCTCTCATCGGGCAGCTGGAAGGACACTCTGGACTTCTCCAGCAGGTCTGAGAGAGAGAGAGAGAGAGAGAGAGAGAGAGAGAGAGAGAGAGAGAGAGAGAGAGAGAGAGAGAGAGAGAGACATTTAAATTGAATGATCTCCCAAAGAAATTCTGTGTGAATTTAGGAAAGCATTGAGAAACAATCAAAACCAACTCACATGTCTCAATGTCAGCTTTAGCCAGTTTACCACCTTGGAAGTGAATCCTGATGAATTTACCCTGTAGTAGAGCATGGGGTTAGAAAAAGGTCAACAAATAAATAAACATTTTACTTTGATAGACCCCTTTAAATGTTACAGTTTGTTGGACAGATGTTTGGTCTATTGATACAGATCTAGGATCTTGATGTAGGATCCAGTTTGCTACAGCAGGGGGAAAAATCCTGCAGCAACAGGAAATGTGAATTATGATGGGGATTTAAAAAAATATATATTTTTTGTAGGGGTTGATAATATATATTTTTTTACAGCAAATAAAGTAAAATTACAATTGTAGAACCTCGAATACACTACGAGTTTGAATTTCAAATTTTCATTAACAAAACTGATCAAAATAAAATTGTAAATCTGTATAACTAAAGGGAACTACTGAATTACATTATTCCAATATAAGGTAACTTCCACAGTTTGCCCTTCATACTTACAAAGCGAGACGAGTTGTCGTTCCTCACTGTCTTGGCATTACCGTAAGACTCCAGCAGAGGGTTAGCTGCAATGATCTGATCCTCAAGAGACCCCTGATTGAGACAAACACAAGTTGCTCAAAAACTGGTAAGCTGGTAAAGTTCGTTTTCTCAATAGCTTGAAACAGGATTCACCACTGGAAAAAAAGTTTCCACAGGAAACCAAACTGAAATGTGATTAAAAGGCAAACATAAGAACAACTTACCTGCATTTTGCCAGGTTCTGCTTCCTTCTTGGCACCGGACACTGCAATGGTGGCAAAGTACTGGATGACACGCTTGGTGTTGACAGTCTTTCCTGCACCGGATTCTCCACTGGTTTATATGACAGAGAACGAGGGGTTTTAGTTACATGTTTGAGTGTCAGATTGGCTTTCACTAAGAAATAGCATAGAGAAATACACTGTTAACCTGTGTTCTGACATAAGTCTTTAACAAATAATCCTTCTCATCGACTCATTATTACACATAGCCTAATGCTCTAATCCATTCATAATGTCATGTATTTCATCACACCAAGTGACCCAACTTATTACAATAGAAACACTTTCTCAAGTGACATTTTAGTAAACAACTTACGTAATCAGGACGGACTGGTTCTCCTTATCTGGAACCAAAAAACATTGCTTATCATACTCAAGCAACATTCAGGGGACATTATTTCATTCATAGCATCATCACAAATTTCAATTTGGAACATTTTCCATTCGAGGGGTAGTGAAATCAGATATTCCCAGCAAACTATTATTACCTAGAAAACAGTAGATACCTCTAGAAAACAGTAGATACCTCTAGAAAACAGTAGATACCTCTCTGAAGCATATTTTAATTTCCATTGATGCATCCATTCATCTATCCATACGCACTTAATGGTCATCCAACCAACCATCCATCCATCCATCCATCCATCTCTCTCTCTCTCTCTCTCTACCGCACCTGCTGTCTCGAACTCTGAATGCTCAGCTATGAAAAGCCAACTGACATTTACTCTTGAGGTGCTGACCTGTTGCACCCTCTACAGCCACTGTGATAATTATTTGACCCTGCTGGTCATCTATGAATGTTTGAACATCTTGTAGAACGGTCTGGCCTTAATGGCCATGTAATCTCATAAACTCCACCCGGCACAGCCAGAAGAGGACTGGCCACCCCTCAGAGCATGGTTCCCCTCTAGTTTTTACTAGTTTTTCTTCTACATCTGCATTGCTTGGTGTTTGGGGTTTTAGGCTGGGTTTCTGTATAAGCACCTTGTGATATCTGCTTATGTAAAAAGGGCTTTATAAATAAATGTGATTGATTAATCCAACCATCCATCCATCCATGAGAGCTCGTACCAATCATCATGAACTGAAAGGCATTGTCAGAGACGGAGAAGATATGGGGTGGAGCCTCCATCCTCTTCTTCCCTCTGTAGGCGTTGACAACCTCTGCGTCGTACACTGGGAGCCACTTGTAGGGGTTCACCGTGGCACAGAAGAGCCCAGAGTAGGTCTGGATGAAAGTGATTAAATAAGGGGATTAGCAAAGTCAGATGGACTTTTACCTGGATTTATGTGAGGATGTGGGTGTACTTTGGTATACTGATGTGGGTCTACTGTATTGATATGTTTTGGTTTCTACCATTCATTTATGTGTAGTAATGTATGTGTGTATTAATTATGTCCATGTATGTATGTCTGTGTATGTGCAGGTTTCTTACATAGATCATCCATGCTGCATAACGCTCTTTGAGGTTATACAACACAGAGGCCTCATTCAGGTAGGTCATCATGGCCATGTCCTCAATCTTGTCGTACTTAGGGGGGTTCATCTCGTAGATGTCTGCATCTTTGAACTCTTTTCCTTCCTGAAACAGTTAGAAATCTAGATTACACGCAGATCAAAGTGGACATGACTGAATGCATTTAAAAGTTGAATCTTAAAAACATTGTATATCCACATTTAATCCAACTACTTAGTTATCACCCACTGACACATAACTGGTGATTCCTGACTTGTCAATATCAAAAGTTCCATGCCAATTTTAAATAGCAGCTTTAAACATGATGTGTTTAAAGGTTATATTCTGCTTACAAATACAAATAAATGTTTAATCTATCTGTTGTTACTGATTTCAAAAAAATGCTTCATTATATATATTTTGTTCAAGATTTTATATTGAAATGTTTTTGATCATTTTGATGATTTTTCATGAAACAGAGTAATTACACGAACTTGAATACTTTTCAGATCAGACTTACCTCCTTAGTGCCGTCAGGTTTCGTGACTGTTACAGTACATTTCCCGTCGGCCCTGGCAGTGACTAAACCCTTAAGGTACAGCTCCACCTTGTCTGTCACATAGCAGGAGTTCTTTGAATCAAAGGGTGCGGTTTGTGCCTCAATCCTTTCCCTCTCAGGCTTACGAAGGTATATGGCAGCCTTGCCGTAGATTTGCATCTCAGCGTCCGTACTCATGGTGACGGATAACTAGGAAAGAGATGAAACATGAAACATGATTGACTTTGTGGTGCTTCCTCCCCAGTCAACAGAGTTAGGTGAGTGGTATCTCAGAATCTTCTCACTTTCTATGTGAAGACTCAAACCATGTCTCACCTTCTTTTTCCCCTCCTACAGATGAATGTGTACTTCTTGGAGGACCCTGTGAAACATAAGGTGTTGTGAAAACGCAAAAGTCTAAAGCAGTGGAGGCTGCTGAGGGGAGGACGGCTCATAATAATGGCTGGAGCGTAGCAAATGGAATGTTGTGAAAAAGCACAAGTCTAAAGCCTTATTTAAACCCCCGAATGTCAAAAAACTTTAAACTAAATAATTAAAGCCATGTCAATGTAAACTACAGGTGCAACTGCTAACTTTCATTTTCCTAATGGAATCTGACTTTACTACTGAAATAAATACCCCTGAAAAACCAGTTGCATTCTAGACTACTCCCATAATTTACAAACAAGTGCAGGAGCACCACTTTAGACCATATAAGGAAGTTACAGATTTGAAGTAATACACATTTAAAGAAAAACACATAAAACATTTTTTTCAACCAATGGCACTTGATTGCATATTGTCGAATCTTACAAGAGACATGCAGCACTCGATTTGAACAATGCAGTTAGCTACTGCCTCAGACGCTGAGCAAAGATGAGACAAATGTACAACTCTAAGGAGGTGAAGAGAGTCTTACCACAGAGGAAGAAGGTATCTGACTTATGGATGCTGGGGCCTCAGCCTCCTTATATCTGGTTGAAAGTGCCATCCAGGCAAAAGTTAATTATGGACCACTCTGGGAAAGGAAATAAATTGGATGAGGGAGCTCTGTGTGTCTGTTTCTCACTAGCACCTCCCATTTCCAGGAGCACCACACTCCCATTACATTACTTTTTAATGTCATGTTTGTCTCTGAATTGAATTTCACTGAGTTTTACGTAAATGAGAGATGTCATTACTAATAATTATGACAATATCAAAAGTTTGATTCATCCCAATGTTACTTCTACTGAACCTCATATACTGTAATGGAGTGAGTCCATGTTGCCCCACTACCACTAAAATAGTTTTTATTAAATATAATCTGACCTGATTTAGTTCCATTTTAGTGGCATTAATTCTCATCAACAACTTTATATATATGTTCACCTGATATTTCTATTGTTTAGCTTGTAAACACATCTGAACTGTCTCCTCACCTCATGCTTGTGATGGAGTTGGCCGTTACCTCGTGCTTTGCTTAATTTGATTTATCACCCTGGTGGAACCATATTAAATGAATATTTTAAAGCTAGAACGGAAACATTTAGGCTTTCAATAACAGCTTATAAAACCGTTAAATCTAATGTGTTATTTATCTACAGTATGATCTATTAAAAATATTCTCGAGACGCTTTTATTTTGTCTCACATTTCAGTTGGCTAAAACGGTCCAGTAGGATTCTTATGACTTACATAACACCAGTACAGTATTTCAATCATCTTATCCACTCATATTGCTGACAGCGATATAGCTGCCTCAAACATTTATTACATACTGAAGTTAACCGCTTAGCAGCTGAGCTGGCTTCATGGCTTCAGTAAAACTGTTATAAAATGACTAGGGAATAGTTACAATAAAGTAACAGATTCCTTTACATTTACATTGCATTTTCACCACCTGAATACAGTGTTTGGGGTGCTGTGTCCACCCAGCACATTAGTAGGGGAGACCGGGGTTGGTTGTCACTTTTTACTCTGGTGTGTATTTCTCATCACCAGTATATCTGTCACGGATCCCTCCGGAACTGTCATTACGCACACCTGGTTCCTATTCCCAGTGATTAGTAAGTGTGACTTTGGTTTACCAGTGTCCTGTCGATTATTGTCATAATGTCCGTTGGTTCGTGTGAGTACCTGTGCTATGTTGTGTTGGCTTTCGTGCCATTGTGGATTGTGCAGATGATTACGGTTTTTGTCCCGTGTGGAATCATTGTGTGTGTGTTATGGGTCTCACCCCAGTGTATTTATTGGAGTTACTCCTTGTTCTTTTGTTTGGGTCTCAACCCTGTGTTTTGTATACGTGTCTGTTTGGTCTTCGTCCCCGTGCTTTAAACACGGCATGCTGTAATTTGGGAAATAAAAATCCCTATTACGCATTGCTGCGCCTGTCTCCCGATCCTTCATACCAACGTGACAATATCTTACGAGGAAACCAATGTCTTGGGTTGAAATGGGGACCCTTTTTATCCTCATATCTTATTCCAACATGGAGTTTGTGACAACCAGCCCCGTCGCAGGGTCTGATGTCACACATTATGGGGTTATTCTTTTGGTGAGAGGAAGTGATGCAATAGCGCAAACAGAATCTTAGCAATAGCCAAGTCTTCATTTGATCGAACAATATTCCTAACAAAATTTAAGAAAAAGAAAAGCAAGAAAAGCATATGACATTTTGATCTCGGCATTTAATGTATACTGGCAGTATACTCTATGCATTACTGTATACCCCCCATGGCTTAACCTAGGAAGTCAGAAAATAGGTTTGAAATATAGCTCTCCCTTTCCTCTTTTCAACAAACATAATTCATGGATTCTCTCATAGTTTGAACATTTACAAAAAAACATAAATTCCCCTCATATCAATGTTTTGTCATGCTCACATGAATTGCCCAGGGCCTTGTTTCCCAGTTGCGATGTAACTTAAGCATTGCGATGATCGCACCAGATGCATCGTTATTCTACGAGCCAATTTTTTAAGTGTTTCCCAAACAAGCACGTAGTGAAAGCCTTGCATCGTTAGACCATGTGTCGATACTGATAGGATGGAAAGAAATAGCACCTCTGCTCTCTGATCAGCTTTCTCCATTCAAATCTTACCTTAACATTAGAATTATTCCACAACACTGATGACGGATCAGCTCCTAGAGAGATATTATCACCTACGGCTGCAAATAGGCATTGAGGCAGTTTATTATGCTACCCAATAATAATGCACTAAATCACAGATTGGGAACATAATTTGCACACATACTGTTGCACATCATGAAACACAGAGGCAAAAATTACAGATCGGTCGCAAAATAGACTTTAGTTGATTGAACATTACATTTCTTTCAATTTGATTGAAATAGCCTATCATTTTATCCTTCACTTGTTTATAACAATTGAAAATTCCTTGGCAACTTTGTATTTGTAGTCAACTTTGTTCTGAAGTTATCGGCAGTCACAGTCAGACAGATAGCCCAAACTTCTTGATTCTATGTTTAGCGGAGATCCGTGAATAACGATGCACTTTGGCTGCTCTACAAGTGGTCACTCGTAGATGTGTGAAGGTTTTTAAGAGGCACGTTACTAACAAAGGCTCTGGGAAACACCTTGGCTACTAAAGAGACATCGTAAGAAGGTTCTAAAGATTATCTTAATGCTACGAAGCTCAGAGAATTCACACATTTGAACCTTAAACATATTACACAGCGCCATTTAGATTGGGAATAATTAGCACTCTGACAACCAACCCGTGAGACAACTAACCCGGTCTCCCCTACAAGAACCTCCATAGGGGGGAGCTGCTGGATACACTAGTTGAGCAGGGAGCTGACCATCTGGAAGGACCCCATCAAGGCCTTTTAATTTCTTGGACTGTGCTCTCATCTTCATTGCAGCCAAGATATATTGTTTGATATATCTGCCAACGCAGCCTGATTCTGGCACTGATGCCACTGTTATTAGACAAGATATTTACTTGCCGTGTTTGTAGTTGGAGAGAACATTAGCACCATGCAAACTAAATGTTTATGAGATTAAGTTATTTTAATGTGCAAAGATCTTGTATGATATATGACCTGTCGTGTACACCCGGCATGAGCTCCAAACTTGCTCTGGGCAGAAGTTACCCTCAGGGAAATAAACAAAATTTGAACTTTGCTTGCAAGTGCAGTGATAGACATTTGGGTGACATTAAACCAAAAATCAGATATCATTTTTTCATTGGAATTTGGTTATGCTTTAAGATGTTTGAAAGCATAATGAACACACATTGGAAATTCAACTATCTTTTGGCTGTCTTTTGGAGTGGGTGAATATAGGTTGTAATCTCATTGATCAACATCTCAACCAAATATTACCGAACTATCCACGTTGAAATGACGTGGTGTGCCCAGTGGGATGACCCTTCACAACAAGTTGATTTAGCTGAACCCGCTGTGTTAGTGCTGGGATGGAACAAGAGCCTGCAAACCATGTGGATGGGCTGTCCAGAACAAGAGTTGCAGGCCCCTGATATACTGTTACTACCTGCCAGATGTCATTAAGCAGTTGAGTAAACTGTCATTATAAAACTGTTTTGTACATATTGGCCCATTGGGGAATCGAATAGTAACTCTTGATCCAATACATTTCAAGGGTGCTTTAAACAACTCAGTCTGTGCTTGCAAAGTAGTTGTATCATGAAATACAGGAGTTTGGCTGAGACACCCCAGCGCCTTGGCTCAAGTCAGCATTTATTTTTACATGAATCAATCCATTAAAATGTCACAGACAGTAAAAATCTAAATCTGGACATGAAATGTCAGATGCTTGTGGCATGGATCCACAAAACAACCAATCTTGGCTCGGTTAATTGAGATCTTATTTTCCAGGTCACATATCTCTCTGTAAATCTATTATGGTGTCAGCAATGTTAGGACCTCATGGTCGACTAATAAGGTCAAAATAATGTGCTGGCCTGTATCAGATCTCTCTGTGGTCTACAGTATAGGTATGAGGTATTCACCTTTCAGCATGCAGTGTGAAGTTAATGGAGGGATACATGTAATATTAATCTAATACATTTACAAGGAGAAACACTTGTATCAAATGGGTAGCTGTTGTGTTTTTCAGCAAGCTGTACAGAACTTTAGACAGATCTTTAGTCCAAATGATTCAAATTATTACCCCGTCAGTGACCTCCTACCATGGCCATGATATGAAACTGTGTGTCAGAAATACATGCAGCCTGAAGTCAATTTGGATTTCTTTATGACCCTCTGGGATTGCTTCATGATACCTGCTGAGCTGTTCTTGAAAGTAAAATTTGATCCCGTACAGTCGATGGCAAAGTTACAAGAAACGTACCAAAGCAACAGATCAAAACTCAAGCCCAATATGGCCATGTTCAGTGTGTCAGAAATACATCCAGCTTCCACAGCAATGTATTTCAGGTCATTTGTCATTGGTTTATTGGCAGATCTGATGCCATTTGAGCTGTGCACCAGAGGATATGACCATATATGGAACAGACATATAACTGATATGGCCATTAAACGGACCAGTCAAATACCTGCTTCTTTTTGGACAGCTTTGTTTTTAGACTTTCTAATGTAAAACAACAGAGATCGCAGGAAGACACAGTCAAGGACAATATAGGTGAAGTCCATAACAGAACATCAATAAAACTGGGAATCCCACACCCTCCCTTCAGCTGCAGCTGTTGGAACACATGCCTTTCTGGGAGAGCAGGGGACTCTTCCTAGCCAAGCCTGTTGGAAGAGTCAGGACAAGTGACAGCCCAATCCACTAGATGGCTCCACCAAGGATCAATGTTTAGAAGTTAAACCCTTCATATCCAGTCACACAATTCGAAGACTGATTTAAATCATGTGGAAAATGAGAAGTGTTCCTGTCTACCGGTGAATGAGTTGAATAGAAGGTGTTGAATAGAAAGTTGTCCAGTTTAACTGCTGCTTTGGTAATAGCCTTGACCTCTATGGCAGCTGTTATATCTGGGATGACTGAAGACCTGATGATAGGAGCCTCTGCTTTATAGTTCTGCAATGTATCCCACAAACAGGGCCATGTACCAAAAAGTCCTAACATGTCAAACAGTCATAATAACATTCAACTTTAATATCGCAATCATCTCAATAATGTTGTACTCAACTTGTTGGATCAGAATCAGGGTTGTGTTCATTAGGTACAGTGTAGCAAAACATTAAGAAGTTGGTGGCCACCCCGCTCCTTAAGAAGAAGGCATCAATGCTCAATGTTAAATAAAAAATCTTCATACCATCACGTCGTCACAGGTCGTTAAACGTCACAAATGTTCCAACTTAAAATGGTTAATTTCTCAATTATGCTTTAAGATACAAATGTCAAATATGTGTCAACAATCCTTCCTCCAAAGGACTCTTCTATGGATTGAATGTGAAAATCCCCAAATCTTTTTTTTTTCTAGTTTGGTGAGGAATCACCCCATCAGCTTTCTAAGATCTACAATAATGTGGCATACTGACTGACTTTCTAGATAACCTTCCTTCCTCAAGTAGTTAATGCTTCCTCTTTCAGAACCTATTCATAATCCACTTCATTTTTACATGTTGAATGCTAAATATGTTCAAAATCACATTGAGGTGACATTAGTGTGGACCAATGTGTCTGATCAACTTCCCCTCACACTCCATGGTCCCATATCCCAGCTAGCCTGCAACTAATGTAAGCTTACAGAGTAGGTAACTGCTCACTGCTCCATGACTGCCTTCTGACAGCATGTATCTAGTCTTTGTTGACTGACTGTTTGGCCTTCATTCCAACCTCTCCCGCCACTGTGGATTCTATTCATAGCCTCCTCATAAAACTGTGAAGCTATGTGTTTGGTAGACCTATGCTGACAAAGATATCTAGCATCTAACTCATTGCAATTTGAACCCTCTGGTAAATGTGTAATATTACCAAATACATGAAATGCTTTTTTCCTAAACGGGTAAAGACTTGATACTGCGTATCTAATAATATATTATTGAATTATAGAAAGCACCACTACGCAACAACCAAGCCACCCTCTGTGAGAAATTACTGCTGCTGCCCCTGCGTCACATGCTCTCTGCTCCTTTTAATACACCAATGGTTTGCAGAATGAGTTGTTTACATAGCTAGCTAGTCTAGTGGTGACTGCAGTGTTAGCAAAGATACTTACGTTGCATTATTCATATGGTGTAGTCGACACGGATGTTTTATTTTAAACACTGAATAATGTTAGGCATAGAATTTAATATAGATGTTCTCTTTGAATTGCATGCTGGTACAAGTTCTATAAAATATGTATGCTCAGCATACGTGGGAACTTCTTCAAGACTGTTGGAAAATCATTCCAGGTGAAGCTGGTTGGGAGAATGCCAAGAGTGTGCAAAGCTGTCATCAAGAGTTTAGTTTTTGTTTAACACTTTTTTGGATACTTAATGATTCCATATGTGTTATTATTTCATGGTTTGGAGTCTTCACTATTATTCTACAATGTAGAAAATTGTAAAAATGAAGAAACTCTTGAATGAGTAGGTGTGTCCAAACTTTTGACTGGTACTGTATATACAGTCATTGGTCCAGATACATCATTCGAACAAAAACAATTAGCCAGCTTGCTAGCTAGCCAGCCACCATAAAGAGTTAACCTAACAGACATCTGGTGTAATAGAAACAATTATTGGTACCATGATTGTCTTAAAAAAAAAAGTTATGTACACAACGATTGACCATGAAGATCAATCTCCCCTAATCTGGACACTGCACCAGCTTTTTTGTTTTCCCTGGCTGATGGTTCCTGATCTTTTGAAAATATAAGTTGAAGCTTGAGAGGAATGGGAGATGCAGTACAGGGATGCAGTGCTGAGGCAGAGGGCTCATAGTGAGGATGACTGGCTATTACTCTGAATCTGAACTGTGTTTGGAGACCTTTCTGGCGCCCAAAGCTGCTGAAGAATCACCCAAGTGGGTGCTACACATTGTGAAGGAGAAGTCCAGTGGCTACATGACTCAGGGTGGTTCCCAGACTAGCCCTCTACAAGATCGTCACTACACTTTTCATCAACCACCTCTCTGATCACATTCCTCGAATGAAGGTTCTGACGGTAGTCGGATGTGGCAGGACTTGCAAACGATCACAGATTACCAAAGGAAACCCTGTCGCGAGCTGTCCAGTGACGCAAGCTTACCAGACGAGCTAAGTATCTTCTATGCTCACTTCGAGGCAAGCAACACTGAAACATGCAAGAGACCACCAGCAGTTCCGGATGACTGTGTGTGATCAAGCTCTCTGTAGCCGATGTGAGTAAGACCTTTAAACGTATGTACGGTCACAAGGCCACAGGGCCAGACGGAATTGCTACAGATCATGCCCTGACCTGCTGGCAAGTCAACTTGATTAGAAGGCCGAGACTACTTCATCCTAATGTAAGCTAAACGCATTTGATACAAAACAAACACTTGCTAATTATGAAGGAGAATGTTCAATTTAATTATATGCGTGCATATCAAACAAATAATACAGTGCATTCAGAAAGTATTCAGACCCCTTCACTTATTCACATTTCGTTACATTACAGCCTTATTCTAAAATTGATTAAAATAGTTTTTTTCTTCATCAATCTTAACACAATACCCCACACTGACCCTCAACACGTGGGCCCCTCAGGGGTGCGTGCTTAGTCCCGTCCTGCACCCACAACTGCGTGGCTGCGCACAACCCCAACACCCTCATTATGTTTGCAGACAACACGACAGTGTTAGGCCTGATCACTGATGACAATGAGACAGCCTACAAGAAGAAGGTCAGAGACCTGGCAGTGTGGTACCAGGACAACAACCTCTCCCTTAAAGTCGGTGACACCAAGGAGCTGATCGCGGACTACAGGAAACGCAGGGCCAAGCACGCCCCCATTCAAATCGACGTGGCTGTAATGGAGTGGGTCGAGAGCTTCAAGATCCTCGGTGTCCACATCACTAATGAACTATCATGGTTCGTGCACACCAACACAGGAGGCTGAAAAGATTTGGCATGGGCCCTCAGATCCTCTCAAAGTTCTACAGCTACACCATTGAGAGCATCTTGACTGGCTGCATCACCGCTTGGTATGGCAACTACTTGGCATCTGACCGCAAGGCGCTACAGAGTGTAGTACGTACGGCCCAGTACATCACTGGGGCTGAGCTCCTTGCCATCCAAGACCTCTATGACAGACTGTCAAAGACTCCAGCCCCAAGTCTGGGACCAAAAGGCTTCTGAACAGCTTCTACCCCGAAGCCATAAGACTGCTAAACAGTTCATCAAATGGCAACCTGGACTATTTTCATTGAACTCCTTTTTGAATAGTACATGTTTTAATTTTTTTTTCACACACACTTTAACACACACTGCTGCTACTGTGTTTATTAACTATCCTGATTGCCTAGTCACTTTTACCCCTACCTACATGTACATAGTACCTCAATTACCTCAACTACCTCGTACCCCTGCACATTGATTCAGTACCGGTACTCCTTGTATATAGCCTCATTTTGATTATTTTATTGTGTTACTATTTCTTTCTTTTTTTTATTAGTATTTCTTTATTTGCTAATGGTTTCTTACTTTTTAACTCTGCATTGCTGAGAAAGGGCTCGTAAGTTAGCATTTCATGGTAAACGTCTGTTGTATTCGGCGCATGTGACAATTCCTTTTTATTGATTTGAGTTTTTCCTAGCCACTGTGCTTCTACATCTGCATGGCTTGGTCTTTGGGGCTTTAGGCTGGTAAATTATAGCACTTTGAGGCAACAGATTATGTAAAAATGGATTTAGAAAATACACTTGATTGAAATGTCATGTAAACATATTTAAAGATGTTTCATTTTGTTTCCTTTCACACACACACACACACACACACACACACACACACACACACACACACACACACACACACACACACGATCCACTGTCTGTTTCCTAAAGAGCACACACACCACGGTAGTCCATAAATACTGCCAGCCAGCCCAGGGGAAGCCCTTCTTGAGTACTGCCTTGATCCCCTGTTTCCTAAAACATTTGCACATGTTGTCTATAAATAGGCCAACCAACTGTCAGTGGAAGCCCAACATGCGGACTCAAAGACAGACAGTCAGGGTGGAGAGGTTAACTGTGGTTATTTAACAGTTTGTTTTGGTAATGCTTTAAGCTGCTCCAATTTCCCTATGCTTTATGCTCCTCCCATTCCCCTCCAGGATCTCTTTCAGGCACCTCCAATAAACTTTGATGTGGCAGGCAACAAAAAAGCCCCTTGCATTGCCTCTTCTAGCCTTGGCGTGTAGTGCCCTCTATTGAAGAATAGTTATACTACATCAATCAAATCAATCAAATGTACAGTTGAAGTCGGAAGTTTACATACACCTTAGCCAAATACACTTAAACTCAGTTTTTCACAATTCCTGACATTTAATCCTAGTAAAAAAACAAGTTTTAATGACTCCAACCTAAGTGTATGTAAACTTCCAACTTCAACTGTATTTATAAAGCCCTTTTTACATCAGCAGATGTCACAAAGTGCTTATACAGAAACCCAGCCTAAAACCCCAAACAGCAAGCAATGCAGATGTAGAAGCATGGTGGCAAGGAGAAACTCTCTAGAAAGGCAGGAACCTAGGAAGAAACCTAGAGGAACCAGGCTCTGAGGGGTGGCCATTCCTCTTCTGGCTGTGCCGGGTGGAGATAGTACATGGCCATTAAGGCCACATTATTCTTCAAGATGTTCAAACGTTCGTAGATGACCAGCAGGGTCAAATTATAATCACAGTTGTTTTAGAGGGTGCAACAGGTCAGCACCTCAGGAGTAAATGCCAGTTGGCTTTTCATAGCCGAGCATTCAGAGGTTGAGACAGCAGGTTCAGTAGAGAGGGAGAGAGACAGGGAGAGTCGGAAACAGCAGGTCCGGGACAAGATAGCACGTCCGGTGAACAGGTCAGGGTTCCATAGCAGCAGGCAGAACAGTTGAAACTGGAGCAGCAGCACGACCAGGTGGACTAGGGACAGCCAGGAGTCATCAGGCCAGGTAGTCCTGAGGCATGGTCCTAGGGCTCAGGTCTTCCAGGAGGGGAGGGAGAGAAAGAGAGAATTAGGAAGAGCATACTTAAATTCACACAGGACACCAGATAAGACAGGAGAATTATACCAGATATAACAGAAGGACCCTAGCCCCCCGGCACATAGACATAGATACTGGAGGCTGAGACGAGGGACAGTGCCAACCAGGCAGGATATAAGCCCACCCACTTTGCTAAAGCACAACCCCCACACCACTAGAGGGATATCAACAGAACACCAACTTACTACCCTGAGACAAGGCTGAGTATAGCCCACGAAGATCTCCACCGCTGAGCCCGAGGGGGCACAAGACCAGACAGGAAGATCACGTCAGTGACTCAAAGCAGTCAGGTCGAGTATAGCGTAAAAAGGCCTGGCTCGACGTGACGCACCCCTCCTAGGGACGGCATGGAAGAGCACTAGTAAGCCAGTGACTCAGCCCCAGTAATAGGGTCAGAGGCAGAGAATCCCAGCGGAGAGAGGGGAGCCGGCCAGGCAAGACAGCAAGGGCTGTTTGTCATTCGAGTGCCTTGCCGTTCACCTTCACACGCCTGGGTCAGACTACACTCAATCTTAGGACCTACTGAAGAGATGAGTTTTCAGTAAAGACTTAAAAAGGTCAAGACCGAGTCTAAGTCTCTCACATGGATAAGCAGACCATTCCATAAAAATTGAGCTCTATAGGAGAAAGCCCTGCCTCCAGCTGTTTGCTTAGAAATTCTAGGGACAATAAGGAGGCCTGCGTCTTGTGACCGTAGCGCACGTGTAGGTATGTACGGCAGGACCAAATCGGAGAGATAGGTAGCAAGTCCAGGTAATGCTTTGTAGGTTAGCAGTAAAACCTTAATCACCCCTAGCCTTCACAGGAAGCCAGTGTAGAGAGGCTAGCACTGGAGTAATATGATAAAAAATGTTGGTTCAAGTCAAGATTCTAGCAGCCGTGTTTAGCACTGACTGAAGTTAATTTAGTGCTTTATCCGGGTAGCCGGAGAGTATAAAGGTTCTTACTGTGTTATGCATTGCAGTAGTCTAATCTAGAAGTGACAAAAGCATGGATTAGCTTTTTTGCATCATTCTGGGAGTGTGCAAAACTGTCATCAAGGCACAGGGTGGCTACTTTGAAGAATCTCAAATATAAAATACATTTAGATTTTGTTGAACACTTTTTTGGTTACTACATGATTCCATATGTGTTATTTCATAGTTTTGATGTCTTCACTATTATTCTACAATGTAAAAAAGTAGTACAAATAAAGAAAAACCCTGGAATGAATAGGTGTGTCCAAACTTTTGACTATACTGTAAGTCCACACTTTTCAGAGTTAAATAGATACATTTGTCCAATTCGATGCAAGACATTTTCAGTTTGGAGGAAACAGTTTCCGGTTGGAGTAAACGGTTTCTGTTGCAAAACATTTTGCAACAGACCAAACGTTTTACAACAAATGGAATCCAACTAATGAATGCAGATCCCGCAGTACATCCTGATCACAGCAGATGCCATGTTTTCCATCACAGGCCTTGAGTTCTCCTACTCACAGGTCAGCAGCAATTATTGATTGAGTATTGACTAATAAACTTCCAATGCCTACATAGGCACCTCTGTAGATCTGAAATAATTTATCCAAAATGATCAAATTTCACCTTCCAGAGGGCAAGAACGAACCTAAACCATAGAATTAGGATACTAGAATAGACATGTACCGTCTTACGATGGTATAAAAGTCAGCCATTTTGGTCAGGAGGTTGGTCAACCATTGTTTGCCAGTCCTATGATAAGATAGTGTAAAATAATGAGTTTTAAGAATTTATATGCACTGTATGTTTGTTTGGTAACTAGCCAGTCACGCTTACAAAAATGTATTTGTAGCGGCAATCTTCTTGCAAACTAAATAGTGTGCCAGAAGTTTGCAAATGTTTGCCACTAGTGGTGAATCTGCAGCAAACCTTTGGCAACAATAATATTTATTGCAACTAGTGGCAAATATTTTACCAGAAGCCATTTCTGGTGAACACATGAGTTCCAAGACCAGTAAACGTTGACGACCAGTCAGGGGGAGAAGAAAAATCGGTTGGAAAATGGAAACCAAGCTACCTAGCTGGCTTCCTACCCGAAGTTGTCCGGTGAGTGTCTAACTTCCTAATAAACTTTAAAATAGTGTTAGCTAATTGATGCCTAGATTGGATAGAGTAAAACATATTTTATTGATATCAGTTTCAATCTGTCAGCGCAACTGACTGGCTATCTAGATAGCTAACGTTAACTGGCTAGCGCATAGCTAGTTAATGTTAGCTATATTTTTGCACAATGAATGTGATATCTAGCTAGCTAACTAATGATTTGCCTAAACACTTATCTTTTTTGGTGAATATGTTGCTGTCTTTTAACACCATATGCATGTCAATATGCTAGTGCCACAGTTCAGTAGCATGTTAGCTAGCACAACAGCTAAAGTAGCAGCAATATGAGCACACTTGACATCAAAGCTAAACGTAACTTTTGCAGATACCCTTGCCCTACCCGTGGTGTTGCAAGAAGCTGCATTGAGAAGAGGATGCATCAACACCCTGGAAATGTGTTTTTGGTGCACTCACTCATTACACTTTGTTTGAGTGATAAATGTAGCCTATTCATTCTTTGTAACAATTAGATGGGTGACATGTTTGGTGAGTATGCCGGCCATGGAAGAACTGGGACATTTTCAGCTTCCAGGCATGGGCATGGGCCTGTGCATTATCATGCTTAAACATGAGGTGATGGCGACGGATGAATGGCACGACAATGGGCATCAGGATCTCGTCACGGGATCTCTGTGCATTCAAAATGCCATCGCTAAAATGCAATTGTGTTTGTTGTCCGTAGCTTATGCCTGCCCATACCATAACGCCACCATGGGGCAGTCTGTTCCCATCAGCAAACCACTCACCCACATGACGCCATACATACTGTCTGCCATCTATCTGCCCGGTACAGTTGAAACCGGGATTCATCCGTGAAGAGCACACTTCTTCAGCGTGCCAGTGGCCATCGAAGGTGAGCATTTGCCCACTGAAGTCTGTATGACGCCGAATTGCAGTCAGGTCAAGACCCTGGTGAGGACCTTTGAGCTTCCCTAAGACGATTTCTAACCCAAAGTTTCATCAGCTGTCTGGGTGGCTCGTCTCAGATGATCCCACAGGTGAAAAAGCCGGATGTCGAGGTCCTGGGCTGGTGTGATTACACGTGGTCTGCGGTTGTAAAGGGGCGGTTGCCAAATTCACTAAAATGACGTTGGAGGCGGATTCTCTGGCAACAGCTCTGATGGACATTCCTGCAGTCAGCATGCCAATTGCACGCTCCCTCAAAACTTGAGACATCCGTGCCATTGTGTTGTGTGACGTAACTGCACATTTAAGAGTGGCCTTTTATTGTCCCCAGCAGGTGCACCTGTGTAATGATCATGCTGTTTAATCAGCTTCTTGATATGCCACACCTGTCAGGTGGATGGATTATCTTGGCAAAAGATAAATGCTCACTTACAGGGATGTAAACAAATTTGTTCAAACTTTGAGAGAAATAAGCTCTTTTATTTCAGCTCATGAAACATGGGACCAACACTTTACCTGTTGCGCTTATATTTTTGTTCAGTATACATGAAGTGCCTTGGGTATACAAGTCTAGGGGTATTCAAGGCTAGGGGTATACAAGTCCAGGGGTATACAAGGCTAGGGGTATTGCCAAGTCTAGGGGTATACAAGGCTAGGGGTATACAAGGCTAGGGTTGATTATTTGGAATTACAAGGAGAGAAAATTGTTTGATCTCCCAGAGCTGTGTGATCTGTACTAATGTCCCTGCTTTTCCCTACAAATTATAAACAATATGTCTATGTTCATTACAGGCCCCACCTAACCTGAAGTCAGTGCTGCAGGCCGGCTGGCTGCTGACTGTAGCCTTTGGCAACGTCATTGTGCTGATCGTAGCAGAGGGGGCAGGTCTGACTCTATGTGGTCACTAAAGACCATATGGCACTTATCGTAAGGGTGTTAACCCCTAATCATCCCCAGCTTCCAATTGGTGCCTTCATCCCCTGTAACTGTTCCGAAGGTCATTGCTGTAAAAGAGAATGGGTTCTCAGTCATCTTACCTGGTAAAATAAGGGTCAATAAAGTAGAAGAGTGCTTTGTTTTACTGTGCCTTTTAGGAAACCCTGTCAGTGCATCATGGAACCCATAGACTGCATCGACAGTTAAAACAGTCCAACAGAATCAGATGTATGTAGTAGTCCACTCAAGGGAAACCAATCACAACAGTTGTGGAACATTTTTATACATTTTTTTAAATCGAAGCAAAGTTTTAGGATGTGTTTACTCGCTGAGCCTTACTGTATTTAGTGTGTTGCCGTCACACATCCTGTCTGTGTGATGTCATGAACTAACCAGAGTTAGCACTCCAACCAAGACACTTCTCAAAATGCACAGGTCAAACCAGGACCAGTGGTAACAAAACACATGTAACGCATAACGGATCATTTATTTTAGTGCATTTTGGTGTTAATTTCAGTCCGTCTCTCCAACGGTAGTGACTCTAGCATTGACCTCAGGATGAACCTGGTACTCCAGTAGGTCGTTGGTGGTGATGCAGACGGCTCTGATCTCCATAGAGCTAGAAAGGTCAGTCCATGAGCTGGACAGGTCATCCTCCATGGAGATAGACATCACCTTCTCCCTCCTCAAACTAATTGCTAAACACGCCCCAGAACTAGAGTTAAAAGGAACTGGAACTTACCTTCAGCACGATTGGGACTGTGGACCTCTCGACCAACGGACGTCAACCTCATTACTGCTGTGCGCTGCTTCTCTACGCTGTTCGCCTGCTGACACGGGGACATGCCCGACGCAACTGCGAGAGGCTTCACCCAACGCTGAAACCCAGAAGGCCCGGCGTAACGCGAGACCACCAAGCAACCAGCCACAGACAACCGTGCCAGGCTACCAAGAGCTCAACTCACACAACGCTCCCTATAGCACTATTAAAGAAAAATGTTTTTTTCCAGCATGTGAGTACGACTCCAATTGTTGGCCAGTACATGCTCTAATTGTACGTTTTGTGTCCCCCGAGGCTACAGACACAGGGGACTCATCCGACGAGGCTACAGACACAGGGGACTCATCCGACGAGGCTACAGACACAGGGGACTCATCCGACGAGGCTACAGACACAGGAGACACGGGAGACTCATCCGACGAGGCTACAGACACAGGAGATTCATCCGACGAGGCTGAGGCTACCCTCCAGTGGTGTGTATTCATGGATGCCAAGGGAAGACAGGCTTTTTTTTTTATATAACTTTCGTATCTCTATATTTCATAATTTTCTTTCAATTCATAAGAGGCTGAATGTATCGCACCAGAGAAAGCATCTGAGCGAGCGAAACAGCACCCCCTCGTATGATTATTGTTGCTGCCCGTAGCAATGAATGCAAGGGAAGCCAGCGAGGATTTGGCCTCCCTTGATAAAACATTATACAATAATAGCCAATCAGCGTCAAATTAAACTGAGTGAGCTGAACTGTGAATGGTCCTGGCGCACCAAAACAAAGTGTCAAGGGAAGCCAGTTTGGATTTGGCTTCACACCAATCACATTCCATCAAGGCAGACGTCATTGACAGAAAAAAAATGAAATTGCTGCATCTCATTATGCCTGGCGAAAACCAAACACTGCACTGCATTCCACTGCAAGAACCTTATACCAACAGTCAAGCATGGTGGTGGTAGTGTGATGGTTTGGAGATGCTTTGCTGCCTCAGGACCTGGACGACTTGCCTTAATAGAAGAAACCATGAAGTTTTGGAATGGTCTAGTCAAAAGTCCAGACCTAATCCCAATTATTAGCATTACATAGTCAAAGTGAATTGTTAATGGTTTCCTTAACTTCTTAGGGAGCGGCTGCATAGGTGACGGTTTTGGAGAGTCTGGCGTGCCCAAAGTAAAATGCATGCCACTCAGGCCCAGAAAATAGGATATGCACATAATTAGTACTATTGGATAGGAAACACTCTGAAGTTTCTAAGAGTGTTGAAATAATGTATGTGAGTATAACAGAAGTGATATAGCAGGCGAAAACCCGAGGAAAATCCATCCGGATTTGCAGTTTTTTTTGTAAATGAGCATCATCTCCATTGTGCCTATTGCATACAACTTTATGTAGGACTGAGACTGCAGTACCTATGGCTTCCACTAGATGTCAACAGTCTATATACAAAGTCTGGGAATTCTAGGAGTGACCAGAACAGACAGGAACAGGAAATTGTCAGGCGACCACTTTTGTAAACAAGGTTTGACTCGCGCGAGATTGTGAACGCGCACCACTTTATTTTTCTTTCCTATCGTTCACGTTATCATCTGGTTGAAATATTACAGCAAATATACCCAAAAGGATACCTAAGGATACATTAAAAATGATGTTTGATTTGTTTGTTGAAAGTGTATAGGTATAATTTGAACGTGTTCTTTTCATGGTTCAATGGGCGACTCAACGGTGGATTTTATGATCATAAGGCGCCAACCAAACGGAGATTTATGGATATAATAAATGACTTTTTCTAACAAAAGAACCATTGGATGTCTTCGTTGGACACTTGGGAAGCCCTCAGCAGAAGTTCTTCGAAAGGTAAGGGATTTTATATTAGCGATTTTATGCGTTTTATGAGACCCGCGATGGTTATGGATTCATGCTAATGCATAAAATATGAGAGGGGCTATCCTCAAACAATCAAATGTTGTGCTTCCTTTTTGAAATCTGACAACGCTGTGATATTGCCAAGAATCAGAGCTTTTGATGACTATGCAACACTTGTATATTGATAAATGTTTAATAATTCAACTTTTGGATTTTGAATTTGGCGCCTCACATTTCACCGGGTAGTGCCCCAACACTCCGTAATTAATTGTTTAAGATATCAATGCCAAACTTAACATGGTTCATCATGGTAATGGCTTTGATGACCCTAAAAAGTTTCAAGTTTCCATTATAGCCATTGTGGAGTGTATTTTCAAAGGATTTAAATGGACAAGTAAAATCTGATTTTCTGATTTATCAATAACTCAGCCATCTCTTAACCAATCCCTTAGCTTTTCTCAAACTAAGTTAATGGTTTGGGTGTTTTTCAAATGTTTTCAGAAATGTCCAAGATAGAGGAAAATCTATCCTGACGAACCTTATGGGTCCTTGAGGCAAATGTGTTCAGCATGAGGAAAGAAACATTCATACAGTTTCAAGTCTCTTGGTCAAACGGAGAGAAGAATATGAGGGTTTAAGTGAGGTGCCTTATAACAGCGCCACCTATAGGCCAATCAGTGCCATTATTATTGACCAAGTTACTCATGGCCTCTAGTTTCTATGTGCCAAATTAGAATAAACAGTTACCAATCTATGCTTCAGTCATTTAAGCATAAAAAAATATATATAGAGAAACCCTAATTATTCAAGTAATCGTTTTAGATTACAATTTTTTTCCCATCACTCACACCCGAAGATATTAACATGTAATATTCATCCAATGTCTGCCATGCTTCTGGATGACGTCATCGCCGCTTGCGCTGGGCTCCAGTGCGCATGCGCGATCGGCTCTGCAATCCGGATCTAGAAAGATGTCTGTCACCACAAAACGGCGGATTTGAACGTGAGTAGATTAAGTTGAAAACAACGGTCGGCAATTTTTAGACGCAGCCTCCAGTTCTTTTACAGCTCAATGGTATCACTTTATCAGAAGCACGTCATCAATGTCGTCCAAAGCTTCGTTTCTCACACAACCACCTGATCGGTTTGGTATTGGTTTTCCGTTGGAGACAAAAACGCTACGCTAAGCACGCGCTACGGCCTGTTTTGATCAGAAGCCTCGAGAAATGAACACATTTTGACACAATTGGCTGGAAACCCTCAATCACTAGTGCTGCTAAAATCAGAAGTTAGCCTTTTTTGTTGAGTACTGAAATAGTGGCAAAATGTTCACAACAATAAACACTTGATAAACCCTTCATATTCTTATTAATTAGTTTACACCTGTGTGTATAAGGTAGTTGTGAAATTGTTAGATTACTTGTTAGATACTACTGCACGGTTGGAACTAGAAGCACAAACATTTCGCTACACTCACAATAACATCTGTTAACCATGTGTATGTGACCAATAAGATTTGATTTGATGCCCAGTAAGTCAGACCCTGTGATAATCTAATAAAAACAGCTGTTCTGAAAAGGAAAAACCTGTTTTAAAGAAATATATTATACACAGTACCGGTCAAACGTCTTTACACACATTTTAACTATTTTCTACGTTGTAGGAAAATCGTGAAGACATATAATATATGAAATAACATATGGAATCATGAAGTAACCAAAAACATGTTAACTAAATCCAAATATATTTTAGATTCTTTAAAGTAGCCACGCTTTGCCTTGATGACATTCTCTCAACCAGCTACATTAGAAATGCTTTTCCAACAATCTTGAAGGAGTTCCCACATATGCTGAGCACTTGTTGCCTGATTTTCCTTCACTCTGCAGTCCAACTCATCCCAAACCATCTCAATTGGGTTGAGGTCCGGTGATTGTGGAGGCCAGGTCATCTGATGCCGCACTCCATCACTCTCCTTCTTGGTCAAAAAGCCCTTACACAGCCTGGAGGTGTGTTGGGTCATTGTCCTGTTGAATAACAAATGATAGTCCCACTAAGAGCAAACCATATGGGATGGCGTACCGCTGCAGAATGCTGTGGTAGCCATGCTGGTTAATGGTGCCTCAAATTTAAAAAAAAATCACTGAGAGTGTCACCAGCAAAGCATCATCTCACCTCCTCCTCCATGCTTCATGGTGGGAACCACACATGCAGAGATCATCCGTTCACCTAATCTGCGTCTCACAAAGACGTGGCAGCTGGAACCAAAAATCTTAAATTTGAACTCATGAGACCAAAGGACAGATTTCCACCGGTCTAATGTACATTGCTTGTGTTTCTTGTCTCTTCTTCTTATTGGTGTCCTTTAGTAGTGGTTCCTATGCAGCAATTCGACCATAAAGACCTGATTCACGCAGTCTCCTCTGAACAGTTGATGGTGAGATGTCTGTTACTTGAACTCTGAAGCATTTATTTGGCTGCAATTTCTGCAATTTCTGAGGCTGGTAACTCTAATGAACCTATCCTCTGCAGCAGAGGTAACTCTGGGTCTTCCTTTCCTGTGGCGGTCCTCATGAGAGCCAGTTTGATGTTTTTTGCGACTGCACTTTAAGAAACTTTCAAAGTTCTTGAAATTTTCCAGATTGACTTACCTTTGACTACTGATAGATATATACACACACAGATTTTCAATTATTTTTTGTTATCTGTTTTATCTCAACGATTTTGGGAGGTTTCATGCAGTTTTAGCAAATTTTAGATTTTTTGCATCAAAACGATCGCCATATGCAGCGCCTACATTCCCATTTGTTGCAATGCATTCAAATTGCATGCACATGTACACGTTCCTGACTCCAGGCCCTGGGCAAGATCAAGCGGATCACTTTTGTAAAGTCATCCTTGGTCACCACCTTTCAAAAGTGTGTTGCATTATGGTTAAAAAATGTGTCAGACTTGCAACTGATTACATGTCGACTGCATAACTTTCCCAAAAATCTAAAATGAAGCCCAAATACCACCGTACATTCAGAAAGTATTCAGATCCCTTGTTGTTACAGCCTTATTCTAAAATGAATTCAACTATTCATTTTCCTCATCAATCTACTCACAATACCCCATAATGTCAACGTGGCCCACAAGCATTATTTCAATATACAATACTCAAACTCCTCCCGGGAATACTCAATACTCAAACTCCTCCCGGGAATACTCAATACTCAAACTCCAAAACATGACTGAATCCTCTACTTTCGCCACTAACATTTTTATTTCATAATATAGCTACAGTGTTTATAACATGACACCCAAGTTTAAAACAAGGTTGTCACCCATTCTTCCTTCACCATATCTACCTATTATACCCATGATTACCATCATTTATTAAACAGACATCGTGTTTATTACATGACACTACAAGGTTTATAACATGTTACCAGGGTTGAAGTGGTAAAACAATAGATTAGGTAAACGCTGAGCAGTGATCCAGATGACCAGAGACAAGTTGCCTAATGCTAGAACCACCTGTCCTATTTGGGGGCGGGTCCTATTATGTGTTTTACTCAAGTGGTTTGTAGTTAACTTTCTTCCAAAGCAGCAGAACTCACTTTATGTCGTCAGATTTGATGAGTGACCAAAACCTTTCCCATACTCAGAGCAGTGATTAGGCTTCTCTCTTGTGTGTGTAAGCTGGTGTCTATTTAGGGTCTGTAAAAGGGAAAAACTCATCCCACAAACAGAGCAGTGGTAAGGCTTCTCTCCTGTGTGAGTTTGTTGGTGTACCTTCAGGGCTGCTACTCGACTGAAACCATTCCCACACTGAGAGCAGTGGAAAAGCTTATTTCCTGTGTGAGTGAACTGGTGTCTCGTTAGGTCTCCTGCCCGACTGAAACCCTTCCCACACTGAGAGCAGTGATGATGCTTCTCTCCTGTGTGAATTAGCTGGTGTGTCTTCAAAGTTGATGAATGACTGAAACTCTTCCCACACTGAGAGCACAGGAAAGGCTTCTTTCCCGTGTGAGTTATCTGGTGTCTATTTAAGTTCTGTGAAAGAGAAAAACTCTTCCCACAAACAGAGCAATGGAAAGGTTTCTCCCCTGTGTGAGTTCGCTGGTGTATTTTTAATTTGCTTGGGGTCTGAAAAGTCTTTCCACATTGACCACATGGGTGTGTCTTCTTCCTTTTTTTTGGTTTTGATTTGAGGTGAGTTGGACAAATAAAACTGCCTCTGCAATCTGAACAGGGTCGGGGTCTACATGTGTGCCTTCTCAACTCCTCTGGCTCATAGAAACTAGTGAAGCAGTCCATGCAGTGGTGATGGTTCTGTCTTGAGTTCCTCTGCCTGTGTTGTTTATGGTTTCCTGATGCTGTCGAACTGTCTGAACCTGGGTTGGAGCTCTCTCCTGTGGGAATATGGATAGATATGTGGTTAAGGCCATTTTCTCACCAAGTCAATTTTTTTGTCCATTCAGACCAAAAAGAAAAATATGAGCATGTCATGTTTATGATGCCTTTCACACCAATTGAGAAATATCGTCCTGCCGCAATCCGTCAATTTATTCGGAACACATTCGATATTTGGGATATGTGTTCTGCCACAAACTGGCCGCGCAAGGCCACTGACAGGTTTGTTGTTTGTATGAATTTATGTTTTGTATGTTTGCAATGCATCAGTGCAGCAATATATCAATCTACCACCAGGCTACTTGTTGAGGAGCTATGAGGAATAGAGAGAGGAGGGAAGAGGCATAGAGAGGAGGGATGAGTAAGAGAGAAAGAGAGAGGAAGGAAGAGGAACAGAGGAGGGAAGAGTAAGAGAGGGAAGAGGAACAGAGAGAGGAGGGAAGAGGAACAGAGAGAGGAGGAACAGAGAGAGAGGAGGGAAGAGGAAAAGAAAGAGGAGACGAGAGAGAGGCCAGTGGAGTTTCCAGCGGAGATGCATGAATTGCGCAAGGAAACAGTGCAGACAGATGTTTAAATGAGCAGTTACTACATATATTAACCCATCATTTTTATGCTAGCATCCATCCTAAAAATGTGAAATAAGCAAAGACTTTGATTTCTAGTCAAACAGATGGTAAAGGGGTCTTAGAAAACATATACCAGAAGATGTCTTACGGTATCAGAAATACATCAAAACGCAATAATGAAGTAAAGACCCCTGCCAACTAATATTAACACTTCTTATTTAGATTAGGATCAACCTGTCTTGTAATTCTGTTACCAGAAACCCACATATCTTGAAGATATTGTCTAATTTCTCTCCCACATGAGGATAATGAAAGTTCACAGAAGTAACAAGTAAAAGGTAGAACTATCAATTAATTCGTGTTTTTATTGATATCAATTTTCTTCTAATTATTAAGTGTTTAAAACTCGAAATTACCAAATCAGTAACAGAATTTCAGAAAAATCGGTAACGTAACTAATTGGCTACAATGGAATATCAGTAGTCACAAAACATAATTGGGCTCACAAGTTTGGACAGCACAGTACAGTAAAGAAAAGTAGAGTATAGTTCAGTACAATAGACTTAAGTTCAGTAGACGTTTATGATTAATTCAGATTTGGTCTGGTCCGGACCAACCAAATTTGGTCGTTTGGAGGCAGAGCTCATTAAAATAATAGCCAGTGTAGAATAATACCCATATATGCAAAGGAGGATATTGCATATTTATACCTTTGTGTACCTATTTAGGATACATCACCATGAAGAGAATGACATTCATATTCATAATTATATCCATAATTTCTGTGTAGTACAGATCAGGAGTCCATGATGAAATTCCGTTACCACAATTCCATTACCAGGTGTAAATCCACTTCAATAACCAAGAGATTTTTTTTAAGTCAACATGTCATGTCATAGCTGAGACCCCATGCTTTCTACAGATATTGTTGAATCTAAATTCAGAGAGCAGATATTTAAGAAAAAATGTGGACATATAAAAAACTGTTTCCAACTTTGCATCTGCACAGTTCTTCCAGTAAATGTGTTTTTGTAAAAATGTTTGTGGAAATTGTTAAGTAGTGCTTGTGTATAGAGTTGTATGGTTTTTGTTTGGCATATATTTTAAGTAAAAAATCTGAGTCTCAGCGCAATTCTGTTACGGTGGAATTGCCCTACTACAATATTATTTATCTCGCATTACACCGTCCTTCCTCTCTGCAGCAGCTTTTGTGTCTTTGAACTAATATTTCATTAAAGAGTGGGTAAAAACGCATCAGACTTGGTGTGAATGGTTTTCAGGGTTGGGGTCAATTCCATTTGAATTCAGAAAGTAAACCAAATTCTAATTTCAAAGAGAATTGGAATTTCAGTGCGATTCCTGAATTGACTCCAATTCTGATGGTTTTGTGTGTCAAAATCAGAATCCATATTTTTCCGGAATTTGTAACACAGTTGGTGTGAAAAGGCCTTTAGAGTCAGGAACAGAGCATTGAAGGGGGCTTTAAAATACTTGTTGAAGCGCAATAGAGTTTTATAATCCCCTGTGGCCTCCAAGTCACCAGCCTCTCTCCATACTCCACACCTGAACTTACCTGGGTCAGTGATACTATCTACTTCTTCCTCCTCTTCCTCTAGATCTGGAGCAGACACTTCCCTGTTCTCCTCTTCTTCTTCTTTGACTGCTCTCTGCTCCTCTTCTTCTTTGACTGCTCTCTCCACCTCTTCTTCTTTGACTGCTCTCTCCACCACCTCCTCTTGGATTTCTGTCTCCTCTTCTTCCTCTTTGACAATCACATTGAGTTCCAGTGTTTGACTGCAGTCTTCCAGCTTCACTGACAGCATCTCTGGACCCCACTGTGAGCTTCGCTGGGCTGGAAAGCCACAGCCAGAACCCTGGGACTCCATGGACTTGGGTTCAGACATGGAAGGTAGTAGGTAGGTGGATCTGTAGGTGGTATAGTCATAAGAGGCAGATACAGTGGAGGGTGAGTTGCACATAGCTAGCTGAAACTATACTGAACAAAGATATAAAACGCAACAATTTCAAAGTCAGGCCTAGCCAATCAGAATGGGTTTTCCCCCACAAAAGGGCAGAAATACACCCCCCTTCTCCCTCTTCAGATGATCCCGCAGGTGAAGAAGCCGAATGTGGAGGTCTGGGCTGGCGTGGTTACATCTGGTCTGCCGGTTGGATGTACTGCCAAATTCTCTAAACAACTTGAGGTGGCTTATGGTAGAGAAATGAACATTAAATTATCTGGCAACAGCTCTGTTGGACATTTCTGCAGTCAGAATGGCAATTGCACCCTCCCTCAAAATTTTAGACATCTGTGGCATAGTGTTGTGTGACAAAACAGCACATTTGAGTGGCCTTTTATTGTTCCCAGCACAAGGTGCACCTGTGTAATGACCATGCTGTTTAATCAGCTTCTTAATATGCCACACCTGTCAGGTGGATGTATTATCTTGGTAAATGAGAAATGCTCTCTAACAGGGATGTAAACAACTTTGTGCACAACATTTCAGAGAAATAGGCTTCTTATGCATATGGAACATTTCTGGAATCTTTTATTTCAGTTTATGAAAAATGGGACCAACACTTCACATGTTGCGTTTTATATTTTTGTTCAGTGTACATTCAAAAGTGTTGTAAACGGTCATGGCACTCCTACTGGACTGCCAGTTGTAGGGCCCTATAAAAATCAGTTTAAATTTGGTTCCCGGTTTCATTTCATTGTTCCCAAATTCCATTTAGATTTTCCAGGTTTCTGTTTTTTTCAGGCTTTCACTCTCTAAATCACAGTTTTTACCCTTTACACGTGTGGGGAATTGGTCTATATTGATAGGGCTAAACTGAAATGTTTCTTACATTAAAAAAATAATAATGAAATGCATAAGCATGGTAGCAACTGAAAGGGAACACTTTGGAGATTGTGAAAATGATTAGACTAAAGTTGAGGCACAATAGTTGACCTGACAAGACTGAATCCAAACATTACACTGTTGATTTTATCTGCATTTTACATTTACTGTACTTTGACGCATTTGTTGATAAAATCTGAAAATACTTTGGATACATTGAGTAACATGATAAGAATATTCCTGGAATATGTGGGGTAGGTGCAACATAAGACAAAACAATGACAAGGGTTTGAGTGAGAGGACTAACTGGTGTCTCCCAAGTGGCCACACACCTCTCCAAAGTGTGCACAGTTCTTAAGTAAAGTTAAATGACTCAAAGAAGAGTCTTAAAAAAAAAAAAACTTTTAACAGTTGCTCTCCTAGCTGTGGCGTTGAGGAACTAGAGCAAGCACACTTGTAGTTGTTTTGAACAAAATCCTGCATCCCTGCCATCACACAATTACTGGTGTCGTTTATGCCATTTATAATGGGCCATGTTTGGATGGCAATCTGGGTCATGCTTGTTCTATTGCCAACATAACTAGTATTTATTAGTCCCTTCTTTATTAGTTCTTTATGCTACAACAGAAGCAGGATCTGTCTTATTTCTGGAAATATATGGATGATTTATAAAGCCAGGCACATTTAACAGTTAGGCTATTGATTATAGACCTAATTAAGTTGGGGTTTCCTCTTTCCTCGTCTCCTAACTCCACCGTATCGTTCTCAACACCTATGCTGCATAACTTTGCTATTATGCACATAGCAACATCGTCTAGGAAAAGGCGCCAATTCAACAGCGCACTGATGCGTTTCAGACCCGCCGACAGCGACCGCTATCCAACGCTGGAGAAAGCGCATGTTATAAAACAAATGTTTTATTAATGTTGTTCCGTTGTTCTGACAATATAACCATATACAATTACAGTAGCACATCTTAGACTGATGGACTGTGCCATCCCCACGGCCTCCACAATGGATCAGTCCACTCAGACAGGAGCCAATCAGAAAGGTGTCTTGCACACCATGGACATTTTATTATTCTTTTTTTACTAAAGACCAACAGCCAAACACTGGACGGACCAGTCGACTAAATGGGGTCCAGCCCTAAGACATAGCCTATAGACACTCACTCACTCAGCCCACACACACAAACGGGCATTCCTGTGACGTTTCAGAAAGATGCATGAAAATACAAATCACTGATGAATTTAGTCTCATGATTAACTTGGGAAATTAATGAATGCTCTACTAACTTCTAAAAAAAATATGTTTTAATGTCTGGATTCTGTTCATGTTCTCCATAAATGCGTTTTTTATAGGGACTTACAATTGCTCTCAATTACCTCAGGCCACGCCCCTTCCCTCCACACCTGTTCCCAGTCTCTAATCACCTCGCCTCTTCCTCAGGCCACGCCCTACGCCCCTTGGTTAGAGCGTCGGGCCAGTAACCAATCGAATCCCGAGATGACAAGGTAAACGTTTGTTGTTCTGCCCCTGAGCAAGGCAGTTAACCCAATGTTCCCCCAGCGCTGAAGACGTGGAGGTCGATTAAGGCAGCCCCCCCCACCCCTCTGATTTGGGTTAAATGCTGAAGACATTTCAGTTGAAGGCACTCAGTTGTACAAGGTATCCCCCTTTCCCTCAACACCTGTTTCCACTCTCTAATCACCTCTCTGCCTTTTACCTCTGGCCACGCCCCTTCCCTCCACACCTGTTTCCACTCTAAATCACCTCTGGTCTGTAATATAAGTAGCATGCTACCTATACCTTTGTAGATTCCAGAGTGGCTCTGTCCTAACCTGTGTGTCATATGATGTCAGTGCCTTATTATATAGCAGTGTAGAAATATTAAGAATCTATTTTGCTGCCCTGTAGCTATAGTAAGTATTAAGAATCTATTACTATAGCTACAGGGCAGCAATATAGATTCTTAATACTTACTATAGCTACAGGGCAGCAAGTATTAAGAATCTATATTGCTGCCCTCAGTCTGTTCCAACAGACATTCACCTTTCATCAGGACAATAACCTACAACACAAGCAAGACGACATTGAATGTTCCTAAGTAGCCTAGTTACAGTTGACTTAAATCAGCCTGAAAATATATGGAAGACTTGAAGATGGCTGTCTAGCAATGATCAACCACCAACTTGACAGAGCTTGAATATTTTTTTTTATTAAAATGTGAAAATATTGTACAATCCAGGTGTGCAACGCTCTTACCCAGAAAGACTCACAGCTGTAATCACTGCCAAAGATGACTATAATATGTATTGAATCAGGGGTGTGAATACTTATGTAAATGAGATATTTCTGTATTTAAATTTTCAATACATTTGCTAACATTTCTAAAAACATGTTTTAACTTTTATTATGGGATATTGTGTGTAGATTGGCGACAGAAAAATATGTAATCCATTTTGAATTCAGGCTGTAACAACAAAACCTGGAATAAGTCAAGAGGTATGAATATCTTCTAAAGGCACTGTAGCTCTTATGATATGTCCCTTTTGTATAACCATTACCTCAGTTCGATATGCTAATTTGCTCCTTAGTCATATTTTAGTCCTGGCAGTCTCATACATTTGTAACTATATGTCAAGCCTAGTCACATGGCATTACTTCATGATTCAAGCACCTTTGTTGAGGTGTTCCTAATGCGTTTCCCTAGTCTCTCTTCAAGAGCGCCACTTCCTTCCTTACCGTCCTACCGGCGAATACAAGCCCCAACTCAAACCCGTCCCCCATGTGCCTGTGTTTATTATAAATACCCTAAACACGTGGATTATTAACCTCCATCTCCTAAACGTGTTCTGACCGATGCTGCAACACCCCGGAACTAACCTATACAGGCCACCTAGTCCTTTATTTTTGAAATTACTGTAAGCACTATAGCTAGTACTAACTAACTTGAGTGGATCTACCTTGGGGCTATTGAAGTGATGAGAAAAATTGTAATGTCGACTTCTAGCTAATCTCGGTTACCCAGAAGTAAATTATCGCTACATCACTATAGCTAGTTGTTCATCTCTATTGGACAGAACAACTGATCAAATGTAGCGATAATTTATTTCTGGGTAACCGAGATTACCTAGACATCGACATTACAATTTTTCTTCTCACTTCAATAGCCCCAATGTAGACCCACCCAAATGAGTTAGCTAGTTACTAAGGTGGTGTAAAATAGTTCATCACTGCTAGTAAACAAAACAAGCTAACGTTAGCTAGCTAACAGTAGATAGGTTGTTGGCCCTCAGTAGCGGTTAATCTACCAATGTGGTTTTCACTGACTATTGATAATGGAAGCCAGCCTCTATTCACGCTCATAAATAGTTCAACAGATCATAAACTCACCTATAAAATAATCCTTGTCGTCAGTTGTTTGGCTGAGTAAGGACACACGACGAAAACCAGCAGGACTGTAAACTTCCGCCCGCGTTCTAAAAACGGAAGTGGCGTTATATTTGTGCTGCCATCAGTTAGATACTGTAGGTATGTAGCCAGCAACTCAACGGCTTTCCAATAAATCTCAATATACAAGGCAGCTGAAAATGATATAGTATTGATACTTCTTCCCTTCTGCCACTACCAAAACGCTAGAGAATTAAATAGTTAAACTCTATCTAAAAAGGGCAGGACAGTCACAGATAGAGCAAGCTAACAAAGTTAGCTAGCATTGGTGTGTGGATGTTTTGTTTGCAGCAATGGTACTAACATCTGAATTATTGTACCATCATTTGTTAGACATAAAGGGTTTATTACCTGATACTAAAGGAATTATTACCTGTTACCCAGAGTTGAAGTGATAATACAGGGTAGTACTGATGACAAGAAGTGTTCGTGTTAACTCAAGAACCCGTGCTCTATTGTCACATAACAGCAGCGGTTGGTAAATGCTATTTACATAATAACATGTGTTTACATGTGTTTTACTTCTGTGGTTTGATGTTGACTTTCTTCTAAAGCAACAGTCCAGTGTCTTGGGCTGTGATACTTTAACCAGTGTGTCTTCATATTTTATGACCAACAGAAGCCCTTCCCACACTGTGAGCAGTGGAAAGGTTTCTTCCATGTGTGAGTGAGCTGGTGTCTTTAGATGGTGTAATTGACTGAAACTCTTCCCACGGAGCAGTGGAAAGGCTTCTTTCCTGTGTGGATCAGCTGGTATCTATTTAAGGTCTTAAGGTCTGTAAAATAGGGAAAACTCTTCCCACAAAAAGAGCAGGGGTAGAACTCATTCCCTTTGAGTTACCTGGTGCATCTTTAGTTTGCTATTCCCACATTGACCACAGGGGTAAGTTTTCTTTCTTTTGAGAGTTCTCCCATCTCCACAGAGGAACTCTGGAGCTCTGTCAGAGTGACCATCGGGTTCTTGGTCACCTTCCTGACTAAGGCCCTTCTCCCCCAAATGCTTAGTTTGGCCGGGCAGCCAGCTCTAGGAAGAGTCATCTTGGTGGTTCCAATCTTCTTCCATTTAAGAATGATGGAAGCCACTGTGTTCTTGGGGACCTTCAATGCTGCAGACATTTTTTGGTAACCTTCCCCAGATCTGTGCCTCGACACAATCCTCTACTGACAATTCCTTCGACCTCATAGCTTGGTTTTTGCTCTGACATGCACTGTCAACTGTGGGACCTTATATAGACAGGTGTGTGCCTTTCCAAATAATGTCCAATCAATTGAATTTACCACAGGCTGACTCCAATCAAGTTGAAGAAACATCTCAAGGATGATCAATGGAAACTGGATGCACCTGAGGTCAATTTCAAGTCTCATACTTACAGTATGTAAATAAGGTATTTCTGTTTTTTAATACATTTGCAAACATTTCTAAAAAAACAGTTTTCACTTTGTCATTACGGGGTATTGTGTGTAGATTGAGGACACTTAAGCTTTGTAATGGATTTTTCCTGTGAGTCACTCTGGATAAGTGCGTCTGCTAAAAGACAAATGTCAAATGTAACTGACTTCACGCACAAAGGAAGGAAGGAAGGAATCAGGTCACCTCGTGGCCTCACCAAGCATGAACTATTACTCAGGTAGTAGCATACTGCTTATATGGGAAATAAAAGGGGTGAAAAAGGCAGAGGAGAGGTGATTAGGGAGAAATAACATGGGTGTTCTCATTAGTCGAATTCAGTTGCAATACGTTCGGTCTGTTGCAAAACACACCCCTGGTGTGGAGGGAAGGGCCTTTAGGGGTAGCCAAATAGATTCAGCTGCAAACTGACCACAACTAATCCCAAAAAGAGATTGTTATTACAATCATTTCATACCTTGATTACATTGGGACACAATCACTTTTTTTCGTGGAATAATTGGAAATTCCTAAATGAAAGTATTTTCTTAACCAAAAATGCAACTAACAATATATACTTTTACTAAGAATATATATAGCTCTACAACTCTGAAAGACCCCCAAAATATCACTTGCCGGATGTTTTTTGAAAAGTGAATCATTCATTTTGTTAGCTGACTCGCAAGATCCCACTCTGGTCGACGGCAAAGTCGGCTCAAATCAAAGGTCACGTAGGTTAAGTACGTGGAGTAATGAGTAGGATTAGGTGTTGACACATGCAAAAGTTTTTATTTTTATAAAAAGTCTGTCTTCCCAATACAAACTAGTTTGAAAAATCGAACATGTACTTTATGGAAAATATGTTTGTTTCTGAATGATGTATCATGCTGCATTGTTGACAATATGACCAAGAAGCGCAGATTGCTTTTCAATATGAGCATCCCTCACCAGCTTCACTCGGGTCACGTGACGGACCATAGCTCAGTGTAACCCAGGCCAGTTTAATCAAATCCCCTTAGTGTCATGACCCTTTACAACAAGTTGATTTAGCTGAACCTGCTGTGTTAGTGCTGGGGTGGAATTAAAGCCTGCACCCCATGTGGATGGGCTGTCCAGAACAGGAGTTACAGGCCCCTGATATACTGTTATTAACTGCCAGATGTCATTAAAACTGTTATTGTACATATTTGACGTATTTTAGCAGGGTATTGGAAGGATCGGATAGTAACTCTTTATCCAGTACATTTTAAGGGTGCTTTAAACGACTCGGTCTGTGCTCACAAAGTAGTTTTATCACCACAGACAGGAGTTTGCCTGAGACACCCCAGAGCCTTAGCTCACATCAGCATTTTCTTTACATGATTCAATCCATTAAAATGTCACAGCCAGTAAAAATCTATAACTGGATTTGAAATGTCACATGCTGTGCCATGGATCCACAAAACAACCCAGCTTGGCTCAGATAATTCAGATTTTATTTTCCAGGTCACATGTCTCGCTGTAAATCTATTATGGTGTCAGCAATGTGAGGACCTCATGGTTGACTAATAAGGTCAAAATAATGTGCTGGCCTGTATCAGATCTCGCTGTGGTCTACAGTATAGGTATGAGGTCTTCACCTTTCAGCATGCAGTGTGAAGTCAATGGAGGGCTACATGTAATATTAATCTAATACATTTACAAGGAGAAACACTTGGATCAAATGAGGAGCTGTTGTGTTTTTCAGCAAGCTGTACAGAACTTTGGACAAACAAGTCAACAACTATTACCCTGAGAGTGACCTTCTCCAACCACGGCCTTGATCCAAAACTGGGTGTCTGAAATACATGCAGCCTGATGTAATTTGGATTGCTTCATGACGCTCCGTCATAAAGATGGTATCAAACCACATCTGCCGAGCTGTTCTTAACTCAATTTGATCCCATGCAGTCGATAGCAGAGTTACAAGAAGCGTACTAAAGCAACATTTCTCCAAAAAGTACGATCTTTGTCCCCATGTGCAGTCGCAAACCCTAGTCTGGCTTTTTTATGGCGGTTTTGGAGCAGTGGCTTCTTCCTTGCTGAGCGGCCTTTCAGGTTATGTCGATATAGGACTCGTTTTACTGTGGATATAGATACTTTTGTACCTGTTGCCTTCAGCGTCTTCACAAGGAACTTTGCTGTTGTTCTGGGATTGATTTGCACTTTTCGCAGCAAAGTACGTTCATCTCTAGGAGACAGAACGCGTCTCCTTCCTGAGCGGTATGACAGCTGCGTGGTCCCATGGTGTTTATACTTGCATACTATTGTTTGTACAGATGAACGTGGTACCTTCAGGCGTTTGGAAATTGCTCCCAAGGATGAACCAGACTTGTGGAGGTCTTTCTGAGGTCTTGGCTGATTTATTTAGATTTTCCAATGATGTCAAGCAAAGAGGCACTGAGTTTGAAGGTAGACCTTGAAATCCTAGGTGGTTTTACGGTAGCCTATAGACTGGAGACCAAATGTAGGGTGAGTATTGGTTGTGGGACAGTTGGCAAAGTGGGACACTTAAGCTTTGTAATGGATATACAGTATTTAAATGTGTACAATAACATAACCATCAATCAATGCCTGTGTGTTAGTGAGGAAGCTTTTGATGATAAAAAATGGGTTCAATAGGTATTATGTCATCATTGTGGGTGTGGCCTCCCGTCTGACAAGTCTCTAGAGTCGTACTGGTAAGTAAAATGACATAGTGTTCTGAGGTAAATAATGTAAAGTTTATTAAAAAAAACGAAGAAAAGATATTCAGTGTCTCATTACAACATATTTTGTAATGGGATGTAATTGTAAACAAAATGACTGTAAATTGTTTTCTTACTACTCTCACCTTTTTAGAATATTGACATTTTGACAGGTGTCCCAGTATGCCAATCGCCTGCTGTCAAATTGGGACACCCTGTTACTTTCAAATTGGGACACCCTGTTACTGTCAAATGGGGACACCCTGTTACTGTCGAACTGGGACACCCTGTTACTGACCAACTGGGACACCCTGTTACTGACCAACTGGGACACCCTGTTACTGACCAACTGGGACACCCTGTTACTGATGAACTGGGACACCCTGTTACTGTCGAACTGGGACACCCTGTTACTGTCGAACTGGGACACCCTGTTACTGTCGAACTGGGACACCCTGTTACTGTCGAACTGGGACACCCTGTTACTGTCGAACTGGGACACCCTGTTACTGTTAAACTAGGACACTCATCTAGGCCATTTTAATGCAGAACAATATTTTGGGGTATAATGAAATACATGTTTTCTTAGAAATCCATTTTCTAAATAGGATAAAATGTTCAACTATATTTTCCTCATCTGCTGTCAGCTAGCTTGTAGAAAAAGCTAGAATAGCTGCATATTACTTCACCAATATTAAAAATCCTAGCTAGCTATATTCATAACCATACAGGTATATGATAACAGATGTTAACATTCTACAAGGAAAGAGCCACTTAATCAATGATATAATCAGTAACCAGATCACCCTGAATACCAGACTTAGATGAGTGATAACTCAGTTCTAGAATGTTGTCAATGATGAGAATTAATCAAAAGAATCTATGGACATTCAGAATTATTGACTTTGTTTAGACATCCAGCCTGCATTGTAGTTTCATGACCAGAGACACGTCTCCAAAGGCACAGTATTTATTTATTTATCCAGAGTGGTACATGCATTCACACAGTCTTCATTTATAGGATCCTTCCCATTGTATGATTGATATGTCAAGTGATAAAATCCCAAGTTATCAATTTAAAGTTTATGGAAGAAATGCACTTGTCCTCATGTGAAAATGTTTTTATTAAATTTTCTACAGCCGTAATGTCATCAATCAAATCAAACTTTATGCAGTGGTGTAAAGTACTTAAGTAAAAATACTTTAAAGTACTACTTAAAAGTAGTTTTTTGGGGGTATCTGTACTTTACTATTTGTATTTTTGACAACTTTTACTTTACTACATTACTAAAGAAAATATTGTACTTTTTACTCCATAAATTTTGACAACCCAAAGTACTCGTTCCATTTTGAATGCTTAGCAGAACAGGAAAATTGTGAAATTCACACACATTTTTTGTAAATAATGTCTGAGTGTTGGAGTGTGCCCCTTGGCTAACCCTACATTTCTAAAACAAGAAAATTGTGGCGTCTTCTTTGCTTAATATAAGACATTTTAAATGATTTTTACTTTTGATACTTACGTATATTTTAGCAACTACATTTACTTTTGATACTTAAGTGTATTTAAAACCAAATACTTTTAGGCTTTTACTCAAGGAGTATTTTACTGGGTGACTTCACATTTTACTTGAGTAGTTTTCTATTAAGGTATCTATACTTCTACTCAAGTATGACAATTTGGTACTTTTCCACCATTGATTGTGTATTTAGTACAACCAATGCATTTCAAGGTGTTCAGTCATGCATTAAAAGGAATGTGGCACTTAACCTCCTTCCTTTTGGCAGGTCTCTATAGGCGACCGGGGGATTATATTTGTGTTGCCGTCAGTGAGCTAGCTATGTATTTAGCGACTCAATCTTTTTCCAGTAAATAAAAATGTACACTGAGTGTTTCAAACATTAGGAACACCTACCTAATATTGAGCTGCACTCCCATTTTGCCCTCAGAACAGCCTCAATTCATTGAATGCGTTCCACTGGGATTCTGGCCCATGTTGGCTCTAATGCTTCCCACAGTTGTGTCAAGTTGTCCGGATGTCCCTTGGGTGGTGGACCATTCTTGATACACACAGGAAACTGTTGAGCATGAAAAACCAAGCAGCTTAGCAGTTATTGACACACTCAAACCGGTGAGACACCTACTACCATACCCTGCTGAAAGGCACTTCAATCTTTTGCCTTGCCAATTTGCACCCTCTGAACGGCACACACACATTCCATGTCTCAATTGTATCAAGACTTAAAAATCCTTCTTTAACCTGTCTCCTCCCCTTCATCTACACTGATTGAAGTGGATTGAACCGGTGACATCAACAAGGGATCATAGCTTTCACCTGGATTCACCTAGTCCTCTATATCACGGAAAGAGCAGATGCTCCTAATGTTTTGTACACTCAGTGTATAAAGCATTGGATAATTCATTATATTCTTGATACGGCGGGGTAGCCTAGTGGTTAGAGTGTTGTACTAGTAACCAAAAGGTTGCAAATTCAAATCCCCGAGCTGACAAGGTACAAATCTGTCGTTCTGCCCCTGAACAGGCAGTTAACCCACTGTTCCTAGGCCATCATTGAAAATAAGAATTTGTTCTTAACTGACTTGCCTAGTAAAATAAAAAATACATTGTTCCCCTAAGGACTACCGCCACTACCAGAACACTAGAGAATGAAAGACCTAAACTGTATGAAAAGGTCAGGCCAGTCACTGATAAAGGAAGCTCACAGACTTAGTTAGACTCCTTAGTAGAGGTGTGTGGCTGTTTTGTTTGCTGCAGTGCTGCTAACACCAGAAGCTGTTATTTTTGTTGAGTCCTGAAATAGTGACAACATGTTTACAATACACCGTTATCATCATGCCAGATTTATATCAATATACAATACTCAAACACAACTCCAACGCAATACTTTGAATCCTCTACTTTGATCACCATTATTTTTATTACATAATACAGCTACGTTTATAACATGATACCCAGGTTTAAAAGGTTGTCACGCTATACAATAATCTAATGGAAATTGTTCCTTCATCTCCACCATAATAACCATAATTTATTAACAGACATCCAGGGTTTATTACGTGACACTCAAGGTTTATAACATGTTACCAGGGCTGAAGTGGTAAAACAATCGATTGTGTAAATGCTGAGCAGTGATCCAGATGACCAGAGACAAGTAGCATCGACGCTAAAACAAGAATCCCTGCTCTACTGTAGAATAACAGGTGGGATGATGGCCAATACAAGAACCCCTGCTCTACTGTAGAATAACAGGTGGGATGATGGCCAATACAAGAATCCCTGCTCTACTGTAGCATAACAGGTGGGATGATGGCCAATACAAGAATCCCTGCTCTACTGTAGAATAACAGGTGGGATGATGGCCAATACAAGAATCCCTGCTCTACTGTAGAATAACAGGTG
>QNTS01004084.1:10270-30019 GCA_003317085.1 Hucho hucho | reverse complement strand
CACACTGCCTGTACCCCCCCCACAACCTGCCTATATTCCCCATACACCCTGAACCCACACCCTGCTTGCAGCGCCTGCCCTAGCTAGCTCCTGAGGGAGGGAAGGGGGAGACCACTGTGTCAATTCTATAATGGACAAGTAGCAGGTTCACTTTTTCCTGTCTGGGCTGGGGAGCATGTCTGATTTAAACCTATGCTTAACTTAGTGATCACATCGGTTTAAACCATGCTTACCATGCTACTGTACAGTATCAAACTATACTGAACAAAAATATAAACGCAACATGCAACAATTTCAACGATTTTACTGAGATACAGTTCATTAAAGAAAATTGGCATGCTGCAGGAATTAATTAATTAGACCCTAATCTATGGATTTCACATGACTGGGTAGGGGCGCAGCCATGGGTTGGCCTGGTAGGGCATAGGCCCACCCACTTGGTAGTCAGGCCCAGCAAATCAGAATGGGTTTTTCTCCACAAAATGGCTTCATTACAAACAGAAGTACTCCTCAGTTTCATCAGCTGTCCGGGTGGCTGGTCTCAGGCAATCCCGAAAGTGAAAAAGCCGTATGTGGAGGTCCTGGGCTGGCGTGGTTACACGAGGTCTGCAGTTGTGATGCCTGTTGAACGTACTGCCAAATTCTAAAAAAAAATGTTGGAGGGGCTTATGGTGGAGAAATTTACATTCAATTATCTGGCAACAGCTCTGGTGGACATTCCTGCAGTCAGCATGCCAATTGCACTCTCCCTCAAAACTTATGTGGCATTGTGTTGTGTGACAAAACGGCACATTTTAGAGTGGCCTTTTATTGTTCCCAGCACAAGGTGCACCTGTGTAATGATCATACTGTTTAATCAGCTTCTTGATATGCCACACCTGTCAGGTGGATGGATTATCTTGGCAAGGAGAAATGTTCACTAACAGAGGATGTAAACAAATGTGTCCACCAAATTTGAGAGAAATAAGCTTTTTTTTCTGGGATGTTTTTTGGGATGTTTTATTTCAGCTCATGAAACATGGGACCAAACACTTTTACATGTTGCGTTTATATTTTTTGTACAGTGTAAGTAAACGTAAGCGTTTTCATCACAGATGTAATGTACTGTTAGATGCTTATCACATTGACTATTTATTGGATAAATAGAGGCACAGCGGTCTAAGGCACTGCATCTCAGTGATTGAGGCGTCACTACAGACACCCTGGTTCGAATCCAGGCTGTATCACAACCGGCCGTGATTGGGAGTCCCATAGGGCGGCGCACAATTGACCCAGCGTCGTCTGGATTTGCCCGGTGTAGGCCGTCATTGTAAATAAGTATTGTTCTTAACTGACTTGCCTAGTTAAATAAAGATTAAATAAAAATAAAAATAAATAAATACAATTATTGGTAGAACAAAAATAGGGAAATAGGATATAGACTTCAATAGTAAATATTCCTTCATGTAAACAATTAATCGTTTGCTCCATATATTTCCTCACCTCATTCTATAAACATCTGTATTCAATCTGATTGAAACGCATTCAGCAGTCAATAAGCTGATGTATTTCTCCTTATCAATGGTACAGGGGGAACCAGTAGAATGGAAGGAATTAAATCTGAATTGATGAAAAAGTAATGTAGTTTCCCTGCCACATATAACTCCATTCACTTAACCCGTGTGACCAAAAAGGAAATGCAATATTGTAGAAGTCAATATTTTTTTTTTGAAATATCTGGTTGGCACACATGCTTTTCCAGGGCTGATAGAAAAACANAGGCTTTAGAATCCAGTCTCCTATATGAGAGGCTTTTGAATCCAGTCTCCTATATGAGAGGCTTTTGATTCCAGTCTCCTATATGAGAGGCTTTTGAATCCAGTCTCCTATTTGACATGCTTTAGAATCCAGTCTCTTCAATGAGAGGCTTTAGAATCCAGTATCGTATATGACAGGCTTTAGAATCCAGTTTCCTATATGAGAGGCTTTAGAATCCAGTCTCCTATTTGACAGGCTTTAGAATCCAGTCTCCTCTACGACAGGATTTAGAATCCAGTCTCCTATATGAGAGGCTATAGAATCTAGTCTCCTATATGTGAGGCTTTAGAATCCAGTCTCCTATATGAGAGGTTTTATAATCCAGTCTCCTATATGAGAGGTTTTATAATCCACCCATCTATATTACAGGCTTTCGAATCCAGTCTCCTTCATGACAGGCTTTAGAATCCAGTCTCTTAAATGAGAGGCTTTAGAATCCAGTATCGTATATGACAGGCTTTAGAATCCAGTATCCTATATGGGAGGCTTTAGAATCCAGACTCCTATATGAGAGGTTTTAGAATCCAGTCTCTTATATGACAGGCTTTAGAATCCAGTCTCTAATATGAGAGGCTTTAGAATCCAGACTCCTATATGACAGTCTTCATAATCCAGTGACTATATGAAATGCTTTAGAATCCAGTCTCCTCTGACAGGCTTTAGGATCTAGTATCCTATATGACAGGCTATAGAATCTAGTCTCCTATATGTGAGGCTTTAGAATCCAGTCTCCTATATTAGAGGTTTTATTATCCAGTCACGTATATGAGAGGTTTTATAATCCAGTCTCCTTTATGAGAGGTTTTATTATCCAGTCTTCTATATTACAGGCTTTAGAATCCAGTCTCCTTCATGACAGGCTTTAGAATCCAGTATCTTGTATGAGAGGCTTTAGAATCCAGTCTCCTATTTGACATGCTTTAGAATCCAGTCTCTTCAATGAGAGGCTTTAGAATCCAGTATCGTATATGACAGGCTTTAGAATCCAGTTTCCTATATGAGAGGCTTTAGAATCCAGTCTCCTATNAGTATATATACACACACACACACACAGAGAGTATATATACACACACACACACAGAGTATACATACACACACACACACACACACACAGAGTATAGTATATATACACTCACACACACACAGTGTATATACACACACACACACACAGAGTATATACACACACACACAAAGTGCACACACATACACATAAGCATGCATGCACATACACACACAAACACACTGACCACACATGCACATACGCACACACATACGCACACACATACGCACACACATACGCACACACAAACACACACAAGGAGTGCAATCTATTAATATTCACGTGCCGTTGTTTTCTTAGTTGGTGACGTTTAATGCACAATAAAAGTCCTATACTTAAGCAATAAGGACCGAGGGGGTGTGGTATATGGCCAATATACCACGGTTAAGGGCTGTTCTTACGCATGACACAACGCGGAGTGCCTGGACACAGCCCTTATATTGGCTAAGGGGTGCCTTATTGCTGTTATAAACTGTTTACCAACGGAATTAGAGCAGTAAAAATAAGTGTTTTGTCATGCCCGTGGTATACCAGCATATATCAGCATTCAGGGCTCGAACCACCCAGTTTATAATGGCATTTATACTAGCCTTACACCTTCCACTCAATCATTTATTGGCATTCTTAAAGATTCATTTACAAAATGAACAGCTTCCATATGTTCTAAGTTGTTTAAAACTGCAAACCCATAACTTGTAAAAAGTTATTTTCCCTGGAATTACAATAATTTGGAAACAGGATTAGGAGGGCACAGCTATGTGTGTTTGTCTGTTGGCGCTCGATACATAACAGTATCAACAGCTGGTGGATAAAAACACATACACACACACACAGATACACACACATACACACACACACACACACAGATACACACACATACACACACGTACACACATACACACACGTACACACATACACACACATACACACGTACACACATACACACACATACACACGTACACACATACACACACATACACACATACACACACATACACACATACACATACACACATACACACATACACACATACACACACATACACACATACACACACGTACACACATACACACACCAGTGTGGCTTCACTGTCCTCCTGACCCACCAACGCTCCTTTCTTTCTCTGTAGTGTGAGTTAAACCATCTGTGAGTCTCCCTCCCTGTGAGGCTCCAGCGTACATTAACATAATGCTACATTCACACTGGGGTAAACAAACAAAAAAGGGGGAACCCGTGGCTAACCTTTGCTGCTAAAACAATACACTGTGTCTCCATGGTGATGGCTCCGATGCATGCAGCAGCCTGTCTGTGAATGCAGTGCTCTTGGTGCTGCTGTCTCTGGCCTGCAGTAACAGCGCCCCCTGTTGGAGATAAGGACAAACACTTTAAAATGACATCTTTGTCACTTAGACATGCTGCTACAGGATATTCTATATTATAAACTGGTGCTGATTGGTTGAAAGCAGTGGTATATCAGACTGTATACCACGATTATGACAAAAATAACATTTTTACTGTTCTAATTACGTTGGTAATCAGTTTATAATAGCAATAAGGCATCTCGGGGGGTTTGTGTTGCGTGTTGCGTTGTGCGTAAGAACAGCCCTTAGCCGTGGTATATTGGCAATACACCACACCCCCTCGCGCCTTATTGCTTAAATATGTACCCTATTTAAATCATGACTCTACATACAGGGCATTACTGAAGTATTCAGTCCCCTTGGATTTCTTCACATTTTATTGTGTTACAAAGTGGGATTACAATTTATTTCATAGTCATTTTTTTGTCAACAATCTACTCAAAATACTCAGTAATGTCAAAGTGGAAGATTTTTTTATTTTTTTTATGTAAGATTCATAATTTTTTTTATAATTTAGGCTTGTTTAGGCAAGCCTAAATTAGTTAAGGAGTAAAATTTGGATTAACAAATCACATAATAAATTACATGGAGTCTGTGTGAAATAATAGGGGTTGATATGATTTTTTTACGACTTCCCCTTCCTCTGTCCCCCATACATAAAACATCTGTTAGGTCACTCACACAAGTATTGAATTTCAAGCACATATTCAACTACAAAGCCTCATAAAGAAGGGCAGTGATTGGTAGATGGGTACCAATAACAAATTAGACATTGAATATCTCTTTAAGCATGTTCAAGTTAATAATTATGCTGGTATTAACCACCTAGACATATTGAAGTCATCCTTCTGAACTGAGCTGCAGGACAGGAATGAAACTGCTCAGTGATGTTACCATTATTATTTTATTCAACTTTATTTAACTAGGCAAGTCAGTTAAGAACAAATTCTTATTTACAATGACGGCCTACACCGGCCAAACCCGGACGACGCTGGGCCAATTGTGTGTGCCACCCAATCACTGAGATGCAGCGCCTTAGACCGCTGCGCCACTCGGGAGCCCCATGAGGCCATTGGTCATTTTAACAGAGTTCAATGTCTGTGATGGGAGAAAACTGAGGATGGATCAACATTGTAATGACTCCACAATAATGACCTAAATGGTAGAGTGAAAAGAAGAATACAAATATACTGAATAAAAAAACTCAAAAACATGCATCTTGTATGCAACAAGGTACTAAAGTAATACTGCAGATGTTTAGGCAAATCCAACACAACACATCACTGAGCAACTGCCTCCTTATTTTCAAGCATGGTGTTGGCTGCATCATGTATGGGTATGCTTGACATCGGCAAATACTATGGAGTTTTTCAGGATAAAAATAAATGGGATGGAGCTAAGCAGAGGCAAAATCCTAGAGGAAACCCTGCTTCAGTCTGCTTTACACTAGACACTGGGAGAAGAATTCACCTTTCGGCAAGACAATAATCTACAACACTAGGCCAAATCTACACTGGAGTTGCTTACCAAGAAGACAGTGAATGTTCCTGAGTAGCCAAGTTACCGTTATGACTTAAATCTGCTTGAAAATCTTGAAAGTTGCTCTCTAGCCATGATCCCAACATCTTGACAGAGCTTGAAGAATTATGAAAAGAATAATGGGCTAATATTGCACACTCCAGGTGTGTAAAGCTCTTAGAGACTTACCCAAGAAGACTCACAGTTTTGATCGCTGCCAAACGTGTTTCTAACATGTATTGACTTAGTGAGCTGAATACTTATGCAACGACTATATTTTAGTTATTTAATTTATAGCATAAAAAAATATACAGTACCAGTCAAAAGTTTGGACACACCTACTCATTCAAGGGTTTTTCTTTATTTTTACTATTTTCTACATTGTAGAATAGTAGTGAAGACATCACACATATGGAATCATGTAGTAACCAAAGAAGTGTTTTATATTTGAGATTCTTCAAAGTAGCCACTATTTGCATTGATGACAGTTTTACACACTTTTGGCATTCTCTCAACCAGTTTCATCTGGAATCCTTTTCCAACGTTCTTGAAGGAGTTCCCACATATGCTGAGCACTTGTTGGCTATTTTTCCTTCACTCTGCGTTCTAACTCATCCCAAACCATCTCAATTGGGTTGAGGTCGGGTGATAGTGGAGGCCAGGTCATCTGATGCAGCACTCCATTACTCTCCTTCCTGGTCAAATAGCTCTTACACAGCCTGGAGGTGTGTTGGGTCATTGTCCTGTTGAAAAACAAATGATAGTCCCAATAAGCGCAAACCAGATGGGATGGCGTATCGCTACAGAATGCTGTGGTAGCCATACTGGTTAAGTGTGCCTTAAATCAACAACAGTGTCACCAGAAAAGCACCATCACACCACCTCCTCCATGCTTCACGGTGGGAACCACACATGCGGAGATCATCCGTTCACCTACTCTGCGTCTCACAAAGACACGGCGGTTGGAACCGAAAATCTCAAATTTGGACTCATCAGACCAAAGGACAGATTTCCACCGGTCTAATGTCCATTGCTCGTGCTTCTTGGCCCAAGCCAGTCTCTTCTTCTTATTGGTGTCCTTTAGTAGTGGTTTCTTTGCAGTAATTCAGGCATGAAGGCCTGATTCACACAGTCTCCTCCGAACAGTTGATGTTGAGATGTGTCACTTACTTGAACTCTGTGAAGCATTTATTTGGGCTGCAATTTCTGGTAACTCTAATGAACTTATCCTCTGGAGCAGAGGTAACTCTGGGTCTTCCTTTCCTGTGGCGGTCCTCATGCGAGCCAGTTTCATCATAGTGCTTGATGGTTTTTGTGAATGCACTTGAAGAAACATTAAAAGTTCTTGACATTTTCCATATTGACTGACCTTCATGTCTTAAAGTAATGATGGACTGTCATTTCTCTTTGCTTATTTGAGCTGTTCTTGCCATAATATGGACTTGGTCTTTTACCAAATACGGCTACCTTCTGTATACCACCCCTACCTTGTCACAACACAACTGATTGGCTCAAACGCATTAAGAAGGAAAGAAATTCCACAAATTAACTGTTAATTGAAATGCATTCCAGGTGACTACCTCATGAAGCTGGTTGAGAGAATGCCAAGAGTGTGCAAAGCTGTCATCAAGGCAAAGGGTGTCAACTTTGAAGAATCTCAAATAAATATATTTTGATTTGTTTAACACTTTTTTGTCCCAACTTTTGACTGGTGCTGTATATATATATATTTCTTCCTCTTTGACATTACAAAGTATTTTTGTGGAGATTGTTGACAAAAGAAATACAATTAAATCCATTTTTAATCCCACTTTGTAACGCAAAAACATTTGAAGAAATCCAAGGGGTTTGAATACTTTTGCAATGCCCTGTAACAATCCTCGTAGGAAAGCTTTTTTGTATAGGCTCTTTGGATAACCAGTATGTAGCCTAGCCCCTATATACATTTCCTAGAAGACAACTTACAGTCAATTAAAGCAGGCCTTCATTTGATGTTACATATCTGCGACCTATAGGAGTCAAAGAGTGCATTAATAAATTGTCTTTGTGCCAAACTGTGATTTTAAAGCCACTTTGTGTGCAGTCTTATTTACACAGGAAAAAGGGAGCGGAGTTACCCAAATGTTATATAATAAATCTCATAACAATGTAATCATATCTTTAACAATGTTATAGAATGACTCATCACACTGTTATTCTAAATGTTCCACTGTTACTGAGTAACACACCTTCCCTTCTGTCGACCTCCAGGTGTCGGAGACAGTGGTGCTGCGAAACGGGGATTTCCTGATCCGTGATTCGCTAATAAACGTGGGCGACTACGTCCTGACGACCAGGTGGAACTACGAGGTTCTGCACTTCAAGATCACCAAGGTCCTGGTCAAGTGCAGCACTGAGTCTAAGGTATGTATTGTAACTTACATAATTTACATCATGTTGTTGGATCTAACTTTACTGTTTTGAAGGATTTAGTTATTTTGGGGTAAAACAATTATTACAGTTATAAACTATTTAAAAGTACTAAGAATCCCAGAGGATGACACATTAAAAACATTAAAACACTTATTTCCAATTTGTTAACCACAAGCAAACACATGTCCATTTATTTAACATTTGAATGGTCCTTAATGATTTTCAATTCAATTCCAGGTCCAGTACCTGTTAGAGAAAGACAGCTTTGACTCTATACCTGAGCTGATGAGGTATTACGTGGCCGGACCGCGGCCTGTCTCCCAGCCCAGCGGAGCCCTGATCTACTGTCCAATCATACGCACCCTCCCCTTGCGTTACCTGGAAGCAACTTTTGCCTTAGCCAATAGCAGACATGGCCAAGCCCACTCACCATCCAGTCAGAAAGGAGCGTACATCAAGAGGCGGAGCGTTACCATGACCGATGGATTGACCACGGACAAGCTGATACCTCACAGGTCAGAGACTAGAGGAGAGGGAGTCTTTCATAGATCGTTACCCAATCTTCTTCTTGAGATTCTTGTGTGTGTGTGTCTGTGTGTGTGTCTGTGTGTGTGTCTGTATGTGTGTAGGTGTATGTACAGTATGCATGTGTGTCTCAGTGGTGTAAACCAGATGTTTCATTGCCCATTCATTCCCATTGTGTGGTCAGTGACGTGGAGTCCATCAGTCCAGTGGAACAACCAGTTCCCCCAGTCCCAGTACCAGTCCAAGTACCAGTCCAAGTACCTGCACCAATACCAGTAGCAGTACCAGTTGTTCCAAAGCCAGAAGTGGAGGTTGCTGTCGTGGGGTGCAGGTGGTGTGTGTGAGCCCGTTTGGGTCAGAACACTGGTGTCATAACAGAGCACTGACCCCTCCTCACTCTCACCCCCTGACTCAGATTCACTGAGAACATGTGCATACTGTAGCTACATGGCTCTGTGTTAGACTAGCCGTTGCACCAGTCACTCTGACACTGAACTCTCTCCTTATAATGCATGTCTCTTTCCTCCTCCTCTGCACAGCATCCAGGGCCTGAGTGTAGGAGAGATCAACCTTAGCCTAGTCATAGATCTGTTTGTGTTGTCTTGTCAACTCTTTGTGTTGTCTTGTCAACTCTTTGTGTTGTCTTGTCATCTCTTTGTGTTGTCTTGTCATCTATTTGTGTTGTCTTGTCATCTCTTTGTGTTGTCTTGTCATCTCTTTGTGTTGTCTTGTCATCTCTTTGTGTTGTCTTGTCATCTCTTTGTGTTGTCTTGTCATCTCTTTGTGTTGTCTTGTCATCTCTCTGTGTTGTTTTGTCATCTCTTTGTGTTGTCTTGTCATCTCTTTGTGTTGTCTTGTCATCTCTCTGTGTTGTCTTGTCATCTCTTTGTGTTGTCTTGTCATCTCTTTGTGTTGTCTTGTCATCTATTTGTGTTGTCTTGTCATCTCTTTGTGTTGTCTTGTCAACTCTTTGTGTTGTCTTGTCATCTCTTTGTGTTGTCTTGTCATCTCTTTGTGTTGTCTTGTCATCTATTTGTGTTGTCTTGTCATCTCTTTGTGCTGTCTTGTAACTGATATAGTTATTGTCTTGCCAAACAGACATTAACCATAAGAGTTGGTTATGCATCACAAACAGATCTGGGACCAGGCTAAGGTTGACCTGTGTTTCACCTCTTCTCAGTAGACCAATCGGGTAAAATGTATAGCTGGCACTTAATTTATGAGATGACTTGATTTGGAGCTTTGCCAAACTTGCTTGATTCAGACTTATGATTCAGACCATGGACCCACAGCCGTGTTAAAAACAGATGGAAAATGAGTGTGCTTGTTGGTGTTTGCAGCCCCTCTACAATTCACAACCACAAGGACGCCATGAGGAACTGTGCTCTAAGTATGGACCTCATCCAGGAGTATCACCGTCCTCCTGTAGGGGAGACACCTCTCTCCCCAGCCTACAACCACAGTGAGTCCTTTCTATGGAGATTATTGAATTATTAAGAGATTATTGAGATTCTAGATAATTCATTGAGATTATTGCATACTGTGTGGGTTTGGTGATCCTTTTGATTGAGCCTTTCTGGAGAGCCAGATGGGAACTTTAGGGGGTTTGCACGTTTGAAATCGTCCATTGGGCCCATTGCACCACGCACACTCAATCAATCAAGCGCAGCTGAAGTACATTCAGTGTACAAAACATTAAGAACCGCTTCCTAATATTGAGGTGCAACCCCCCCCCCCCCTTTTGCCCACAGAACAGCCTCAATTCGTTGGGGCATGGACTCTACAAGGTGTTGAAAGCGTTCCACAGGGATGCTGGCCCATGTTGACTCCAATGCTTCCCACGGTTGTGTCAAGTTGGCTGGATGTCCTTTGGGTGGAAAACCCAGCAGAGTTGCAGTTCTTGACACACTCAAACTGGTGCGCCTGCCACCTACTACCATACCCCGTTCAAAAGCACTTAAATATTTTGTCTTGTCCATTCACCCTCGGAATGGCACACGTACACAATCCATGTCTCAGTTGTCTCAAGGCTAAAACATCCTTCTTTAACCTGTCTCCTCCCCTTCATCTACACTGATTGGTGGATTTAACAAGTGACATCAATAAGGGATCATAGCTTTCACCTCGATTCACCTGATCCAGGTGTTCTTAATGTTTTGTACACTTAATGTTTTGTAAGAAAACCAATACTATTTGTGAACCCAGGTCTGGAATTTACATGTGTAACCCTGTGCTTCGCTCTCCAGTCCACAGACACAGAACCCAGTCAGGGGTTAGAGTTCTGGCCGTGGTGCCCCCCTCGCCAGTCCTGAGACACTCCAGCGACCCCCAGCTCAGCCCTGGCTCCAACAACAACCTACCCGACATGCTAACAGCCAGCTCCCGCTCCACTCCGGCCCACTGCTCCTACGAAACCCCAGCAGATGGCTCCGAGACGGGGGGCAGCTACTGCGACTTATGGCCCACCCCGGCCCTCTGTCCTAAGGCTCCCTGTGCCGCCGGCATGCCCCCCACACCTCCCACTAAGAGCTACGTGGAGAGGCTGCGTGCGGAGGAGGGCCGAGGGCCTGCCCCAGGGAGGGAGGATGGGGCTGGAGGAGAGGCGTTCATCGTTCCCCTGGTGGAGACAACCTCCTCCTTCAGACCAGGGAAGTACCTCTCGCCCCTGATGCCCCAGGAGAACAAGCCCTTAGAGATGAGCATTCTGAAGAGGGTTAAAGAGCTTCTGGCGGAGGTGGACGTTAGGACGGCTGCTAAACACATCACCATGGCTGACTGCACGGTATGGACACGGCACACATACAGGACATATAGAGAGACACGGACACAAACACACAGACACAGACAGGAACACATACACACAATGCGCATATACCATCCACTCTTTATTAAAGCTAGAGCCCGTATCTTAAACAGAAGCAGGCTTGGCCCTGTGAACGTAACTCGGTGATGTCACTAATCCCTAATGAGTGTTGTTCAATGAACTCCTGTTGACAGCAGAGAGCAGAGAGGTTAATACAGGGATGACTATTCTATCCTAGGGCTGGGCGATATTGCCAAAATATTATACCACGGTATTTTTTACAAATTGAACGGTATGACGGTATTTGACTGTGTTTTTAGTTTTTGAATAATAAAAGTTCTACATTTGCTTTATGAGTAGTGAGTGATCCTAGGGTGGCAACACATACATTCTAAGTGATTTCAATGAGTCTTTCTCCATTCTGATTGTTTTATACTGTTCAATTCAACTTCAACCAAAACACATTTCAGCACTTTTATCATTTCTGCATTTCCTGCACTCAATTGCAATGGTGGAAAAAGTAGACAATTGTCATACTTGAGTAAAAGTAAAGATACCTTAATAGAAAATTACTAAAGTAAAAGTGAAAGTCACCCAGTAAAATACTACTTGAGTAAAAGTCTAAAAGTATTTGGTTTTAAATATACTTAAGTATCAAAAGTATAAATATTTTCAAATTCCTTATATTAAGGAAACCAGACGGCACCATTTTCTTGTTTTTTTTAATTTACGGATAGCCAGGGGCACACTCCAACACTCAGACATAATTTACAAATAAAGCATTTGTGTTTAGTGAGTCCGCCAGATCAGAGGCAGTAGATGACCAGGGATGTTCTCTTGACAAGTGCGTGAATTGGACCATTTTCCTGTCCTGCTAAGCATTCAAAGTGTAACAAGTACTTTTAGGTGTCAGGGAAAATGTATGGAGTAAAAAGTACAGTATTTTCTTTAGGAATGTAGTTAAGGAAAAGTAAAAGTTGTCCAAAGTATAAATAGTAAAGTAAAGTACAGATACCAAAAAAATGACTTAAGTAGTACTTGAAAGTATTTTTACTTAAGTACTTTACACCACTGCTCAATTGAGATAATTCCCACACTGCCACATAGGGCTGCACGATATGGGCAAATAATCTAGGACTTGTTTTTAACCAAATGTTGCAATTACGATTTGACTTGTGAATTAGAGCAAAACTGTTGGAATCATGGAAATAGTATGTCTATTCTAATTCTATCGTTAGAATATAATAGTGGGCACTTTGAATCCAATGTTGTTTGAGATGACAACAAATTAAAATGCCAGGAGGAGTTATTGTGACAGGGTAGGAACTAAAGTGTTGATAAGTGTTTCCTAGAGGACCCTATAAGCTTTGGCTACATTGCATGTTTTCTCTTAGCTACTTCATGTAGCTAACATATTCTTGCTTTGCATATTTCCCTTTGATTTAGAAGATACTGTTGCACAAACAACATGCTGATTTAGGTCTACACCATCACTGATATTATCAGGCTGTATTAGCTAGCTACGTTTGCTCTTACTCAGTACATTTATTAGCTAGCTAGCTATTAGCATTAGCGGCTAACAATTAGCGTCTCACAAGATTTAGGGCAACTTGCTAAGAAAAGACAAACTAGCTGTTTGCTGATGTAAGAAACACAAACTAATAGTGTCATTGTAGAAAGTGTGTCATGGTTAAGGAACAGCATACGCTCCTTGAGTGACAGGGGGCGTTTCTATGTCTGTGTGGAAAGTGGCACAGAGAGAGAGCCGAGAGAAATGACTCAAGAGGCGAAAGTAAACTCTAAAAATTGACATTACAAATGGTGTATCACATTTAACAAACCAAACATTGGTTTCCCTCCATCAATACCGGTATATCATAAAATAAGGTATACCGCCCACTATGTACTCTACTCATTATTTTGTAACATTTGAATTAAGAGACAATTAACCACCAATCTCAGTGACCATGAATACATTAAATTAGAAATTACAATAAACCCTTTCTTCCTCTCTCCCTCTTCTCTCCTCTCTCTCCATTTCCTCCCTCTTCTCTCTCTCCATTTGCTCCCTCCCTGCTTCCTCCCTCCCCCTGTGTTGTGCTCCCTCTGTCTGTGTGAAGGTTGCTAGGATACTGGGTGTTACTGAGGAGATGCAGAGGATGATGGGAGTGGGCTCAGGACTGGAGTTGTTGACTCTTCCTCACGGACACCAGCTGAGACTGGACCTACTGGAGCGGTAAGGGTTCGGGTGGTAAGGGTTAGGGTGGTAAGGGTTAGGGTTGTGGTAGAGGGTTAGGGTTGAACCGGGATGTCGACATGAAGCTAGGGTTAGGAGTAGGGTTGTGGTTGATGCTGTTCTCATCCTATTCTTCCTTGTCTCATCCCTCTCTCCTCCTCCTTCTCCTCCTCCTCCTCCTCCTCCTCCTCCCATTCTCCTCAGGTTCTATACTATGTCTATAATGACGGCTGTGGACCTGCTGGGCTGTACAGGCAGTAAAGAGGAGAGGGCTGCTCTGCTCCATAAGACCATCCAGCTGGCTGCTGAACTCAAGAGCAACCTGGGGAACATGTTCGGCTTCGCCGCTGTGATGAGAGCACTGGAGCTACCACAGGTATGGACCAACCATGTACAGTACACACACACACACACTCACAGACGCAGTAATACACACAGTAATACACATACAGTAATACACACACATACAAAACCAAATATCGGTAGACGTACATCATTATCTATATGATATATTGTCGCATGCTATTATATTTCTCTTTCTCTTCTCTCTTTTTCTTTTCTCCTCTCTTCTCTTCTCTTTCGTTTCTCTGTGTCTCTCTCTCTCCGTCTCTCTCTCTCTCTCTCTCTCTCAGATCTCTCGTCTGGAGCAGACGTGGATGACGTTACGTCAGAGACACACAGAGGGAGCCATCCTCTATGAGAAGAAGCTCAAGCCTTTCATGAAGAACATGAACGATGGCAAAGGTATGGAGCTGAAGGCTGTGTGTGTTTCTGTGTTTGTTTCTGTGTGTGTTTCTGTGTGCATTGTGTGTTTGACTTGCACAGGACACTGGTATGTGTGTTTCTCTCTCTGTGTCAGTGTGTCTCTCTCTCTCTCTCTCTGTGTTCCAGAGAGCACTGTGCTGTCCAACACCTCCTTCCCTTATGTGGTTCCTCTGCTGTCTCTGCTGGAGAGGAGTGTGGCCGTGGGGGAGGGGCCAGGGGCGGGGATAGAATCCTGGGAGAAAGTGGAGGCGGGGGTTGACGTGGTGATGTCACACCTGGAGGCGGCCCGGACCATCGCTCACCATGGGGGGCTGTACCGCACCAACGCTGAGACCAAACTACAGGGTAAGGCCTGGGGGAGCGTGTGTGTGTGTGTACGCGCTGTGTGTTCTCTGTGTATGTGTTTGACTTGCACACACATGAGGCCCCGTTTCCCGGACTTAAATCACTGTCAGACACTCAGAGAATCTTATTCATCATTCGATAATCACAGACTCATTCAATCTTTATTGGAAGTGCTTTTCAGCCTAGTTGTAGGTTTAATCCAGGTCCGGGAAACATTTCATGGAGTATATAGTAGTATAGTATAGTGTGCCGAGCCAGCCATATTGTTATGGATTAACCACCAAGGGCTTGTCTGAGTAGTGGATGTTGTGCATTGATTTATTTGACTGAGTAATAACTGTAGTGTTGCAGTACATGTTGAAGTTGTTATGTTGCTCCTTGATGCTGAAGCATCATAATATCTGGTGGTGTGTGTGTGGTCAATATGATGTATATAATGGTTCATTGACATTGATCTGAAATAATGATTGAGGTGTCGGTTGTTGTGCTATCTGTGGTAGTGTGGTAGTGATGGTTACAGTATGTTGACATTTATCACTATCGGTTCTGATTGATTCCAGTCCCTGGCGATGAGTGTATTGAGCAGGATGTCAATAACTATCTTAACTAGACTTTCTTTTCCACAATGTCTGTAATATTGATCAATCCCTCTTCTCTTTTTGTTCTCTTCTTCTCCCTTATGTTCTGTTGCCTCCCCCTCTTTTCTCCTCCTCCTGTCCTCTCCTCTCCTCCTCCTGTCCTCTCCTCTCCTCCTCCTGTTCTCTCCTCTCCTCCTCATCTTCTCTCCTCTCCTCCTCATCTTCTCTCCTCTCCTCCTCCTGTCCTCTCCTCTCCTCCTCATCTCTCCTCCTCATCTTTTCTCCTCTCCTCCTCATCTTTTCTCCTCTCCTCCTCATCTTCTCTCCTCTCCTCCTCATCTTCTCTCCTCTCCTCCTCTCCCCCTCCTGTCCTCTCCTCTCCTCCTCATCTCCTCTCCTCTCCTCATCTCCTCTCCTCTCCTCATCTTCTCTCCTCTCCTCCTCCTGTCCTCTCCTCCTCATCTTCTCTCCTCTCCTCCTCCTCCTGTCTTCTCCTGTCCTCTCCTCCTCATCTTCTCTCCTGTCCTCCTCTCCTCCTCCTGTTCTGTCCTCTCCTCCTCATCTTCTTTCCTCTCCTCCTCTCCTCCTCCTGTCCTCTCCTCTCCTCTCCTCTCCTCCTCATCTTCTCTCCTCTCCTCCTCTCCTCCTCTCCTCATGTCCCCTCCTCATGTCCTCTCCTCATCTTCTCTCCTCTCCTCCTCCTGTCCTCTCCTCTCTGTCCTCTCCTCCTCCTCCACCAGGCTTCCAGGAGAGGGAGGAGGTTCTGGAGATCTTCCGGACAGAGTTCCAGATGAGGTTGCTATGGGGAAGTCGGGGTTCGGAGGGCAGCCAGTCAGAGCGCTATGAGAAGTTTGACAAAGTCCTGACCGCTCTGTCTCACAAGCTGGAACCTCTTGTACGCCACAGTGAACTATAGCACCCATCTCACTGAACACCCCTATACACAGCCCTCACAGTGGAATGGCCCGTCTCCCCACACTGCTGCTGGATGGTTCCAATGTGAGGGGAGGAAGCAGCTAACACAGACAAGAGAATGGACTGAGAGAGGACGAGGGTTCGCTAGGCGAGAAGGAGCGTCTCACTGTATATCCCCATAAAAGTCATAAAGGGCTTTTTCAGAGCTCTTAAACAGTGTGGGAAGTTATTCTGCCTATCTTTGAAGTACATATAATTGAATGGTGTGCACTTAGGGTCAAACAGCACAGGGGAGGGAGTTTAGGGAAGACGAAGCTCTGATTTGTCTAAAACCTCCCTCACTAGTACTGTCACACTCTGTAGTATCACCAACTTAAAGAGACAGTAATATTTAAAACAATGTTCGTGCTCTTCAGGACACCTGTATAATAGATATAAAACTATCTATCTCTATGACCTGTGTCACCAGACCTCAGCTTCAGACTGAGAGGTAGTGTGTTCTAGAATCTGTTGTTCTTGTATAGACTCTCTGCATGTCTGCCGTTCATTCCATATTCCATCACGTCCCCTGCTGATGACACCTACAGTGTGCTCATACAGTTGGTCTCTTATCTATCTGTTTTGAACAAGTCATAATATATGTTATGTTTCCAAATCACATCAGCTGTCTGAGGCATACTGTGCTCTGCCTAAAAGCATTTTCTCTCTGTGGACTTTGTTTGTGTGCTGTTCAGAGGCAGTTATCTTATATGAGGGCTCTTCTGAGAAGCATTCACCCCCCCTCTTCTTTTCTCAGTTTCTGTCATGTCATAAATGTTTCTCAAATCAAAACAAAATCGAATTGTATTGGTCACGTGCACATATTTAGCAGATGTTATTGCGGGTGTAGCGAAATGCTTGTGGCATGTCATTAATGTTTCTGGCATGTCATTAATGGCATGTCATTAATGTTTCTGGCATGTCATTAATGGCATGTCATTAATGTTTCTGGCATGTCATTAATGGCATGTCATTAATGTTTCTGGCATGTCATTAATGGCATGTCATGAATGTTTCTGGCATGCCATTAATATTTCCTGATGACTCCTGTCCCATTTAAATAATTTGAGCATGTTTTTTCTGCACCTGTCACACACACAATTAGAATGACCCATAATGCACTCTCACCTGTTTGTGTGAACTATTGTACTTCAGGCACATGTGTTATAATGTAAAACACTGACTATGCTCTTCTCTTGATCGTTACTTCGATTTATTTAAAGGTGTGGCATTCCAAATACTGAGTGATCTTTTTTTTTTTCCTGACAAACATTGTTGTCATGGTAACATGTTTGACAGACTTTGTTGACATGGTAACATAACATGTTTGAGCCTCTGCTGTTCCCATACGATTCAGGTTTTAACCGGCGTGAATGAATGTGCTTTGGTCTGAAAGCGATCCAGAATGTTCTCTGGGCAGAATGGAGTCGTCGTCCCCCCTTCCCCCCCAGACCTAGCCTGGTCCCAGATCTGTCTGTGCCTTCTTCTTGCCAACTCCTATGGTCATTGCCAGCCAAACAATGCCCATAGGATTTGGCACGACAGCACAAATAGATGTAGAACCAGGCTACCTCAGACCCCCTCAGTGACTGTATGATGGACTGTGTGTTGTTCTGTATGTAAGATGTGTGATTGATATGGACAGAGTTTTGAAAAGTCATTGAGATCATTCTACTCCAAAACCATGAATAAAGTTTATTCACAAAGTCATCGTAGGATCCTCATGCGATTTCACTCAAATTCATCTTCATAAAATGTCATCTAAAAAATCTATTGATGCTGAAATGCTTTAGTGAAATAAATGGAATATGGCAACTTCCTAGGAACTAAATACATTGTGACCTTTGATCAAATCATTCCTGGAAACTTTTCATCTGCTGACTCCTAAGCAGTGGTCACGTTACTGCTGACACAAAAGCACTATGAATGATGATCATGATGATTAGTTATTTTCAGTTATTTTATCGTCAGTGTCTGCTGATTGGTTTCTAATCAAATATGTACTTAGGTTGACTCTCAGATCTATGCAATAACTTTAATTCATTCATTAATCAGTTAATGGTTTAGTCCCATAGGAAACAAGCAGAGTAGACACTGCTTCCCCTGAGGATGTGAGTTGTGTGTGAGTGCCAGCCAGACGGTGCATCCCAGGTTATATTAATTAAGCACCAAACAAAAGAAAACAGGCTGAGACAGGGAGGGATTATCTGAACTTGTCCAATTGTTTTTGTCTTCTGTTGCAAAATGTTTTGCTACGGTGTGCCCTAATATAAATAGGACCCCAGTCAGCCAGTGAGTATAAATGATGGGAGAGTCCAATGACCAATTGTCCCTTCTGTCCAAAAGAGGGCACTGTCAGTCAGCAAAACAATCCAGAGTGAATATTGAATTGAATCTTGTGATCTGAATATTTTTTGTGTGTTTTTTTGCAATTATGAATAAAGCCTACTGGTTTAGGAACAATGATGATGTGCTGTATGTAATGATGTTTGTCTCACGTTATGTTGTACAGATTACATGTGTGGTTTTTCCCTGTTGTAAATAGTCAATCTGGAATGATGAACCTGTAATGAAACAGGACAAAATACTCCCATGTTTGTGACACCCATGTCTTTTTTTTAATGTACTGTACATAACGGTTCACTTGTTTCTCAAATAAATGCTTTGTAGGCCTCTGGCTTGATTCTATTGACTCTATTCACTACTCTGTATGTTTAAGGTAGTAATCGCTAGATGGCAGTACTGTCTCACTAACAATGTTAAGCGAGAGTTGCATCATGAGCTTTAAACATCACCCCTGACTTCATCCTTGTCTAGCTACTTGTGTACACAGTGTTTCAGCTAGCTTCATGGGTACAGACAGCACAGTTAAAAGGTGTTGCATACTAGTATGATAGAACTACTGCACATTAAAGAAGATGTGATGAGTTGCCATTTTGAAATAAAAGCCTTATGACCTGTGAAATGTCTGTTAATACTGCCATCCCTGTGTGTGTGTTCGCCTGTCTTTGAGCTACCGAGCGTGTGCACTGCGGCTCAGGGCTGGGCATTAGATAACAAGAGTCTCACGTGACTCTATATGGTCAGTGCGGGGCGGAGACAAGATGTTGGTGGAGACAGGGGGAAGAGAACAGGCAGAGCAGTGTGAGTTTATGTTAACAGTCAGGATTCAGCCCATGTTAAGAGTCAGGATTCAGCCCATGTTAACAGTCAGGATTCAGCCCATGTTAACAGTCAGGATTCAGCCCATGTTAACAGTCAGGATTCAGCCCATGTTAACAGTCAGGATTCAGCCCATGTTAAGAGTCAGGATTCAGCCCATGTTAACAGTCAGGATTCAGCCCATGTTAACAGTCAGGATTCAGCCCATGTTAACAGTCAGGATTCAGCCCAT
>QNTS01004083.1:76585-95079 GCA_003317085.1 Hucho hucho | reverse complement strand
CAGTCTGAAGTTACAGATCAGAGGAAGCCAGTCTGAAGTTACAGAGCAGAGGAAGCCAATCTGAAGTTACAGAGCAGAGGAGAGGAAGCCCATCTTAAGTTAGAGAGGAGAGGAAGCCAACTTAACAACTGTGGGAAGCATTGGAGTCAACATGGGCTAGCATCTCTGTGGAACGCTTTCGACACCTTGTAGAGTCCATGCCCCGATGATTTGAGTCTGTTCTGAGGGCAAAATGGGATTGCAACTCAATATTAGGAAATTGTTCCTGATGTTTTGTACACTCCGTGTCGATAAGCCCTATAACTGTACAGAAACATGGTTATGTTTATTGTCCTTTTAACTGTAAAGAAACATGGTTGTCTATTGTCTCTATAACTGTAAAGAAACATGGTTATGTCTATTGTCCCTATAACTGTAAAGACACATGGTTATGTCTATTGTCCCTATAACTGTAAAGACACATGGTTGTCTACTGTCCCTATAACTGTAAAGACACATGGTTGTCTACTGTCTCTATAACTGTAAAGAAACATGGTTGACTATTGCCCCTATAACTGTAGCCACATGGTTATGTCTATTGTCCCTATAACTGTAGCCACATGGTTATGTCTATTGTCTCTATAACTGTAGACACATGGTTATGTCTATTGTCTCTATAACTGTAGACACATGGTTATGTCTATTGTCTCTATAACTGTAGACACATGGTTATGTCTATTGTCTCTATAACTGTAGACACATGGTTATGTCTACTGTCTCTATAACTGTAGACACATGGTTATGTCTATTGTCTCTATAACTGTAAAGACACATTATAGTTATAGGGACAATAGACAACAAAGACACATGGTTGTCTATTGTCCCTATAACTATAAAGACACATGGTTGTCTATTGTCCCTATAACTGTAAAGACACATGGTTGTCTATTGTCCCTATAACTGTAAAGACACATAGTTGTCTATTGTCCCTATAACTGTAAAGACACATAGTTGTCTATTGTCCCTATAACTGTAAAGACACATGGTTATGTCTATTGTCTCTATAACTATAAAGACACATGGTTATGTCTATTGTCTCTATAACTATAAAGACACATGGTTATGCATAACATGGTTGTTCCTTCTCTCTCTGTGTGGACTGATTGCAGGGTAAACATGGATCTCTCTCTGTGTGGATAGATTGCAGGGTAAACATGGTTCTTCTCTCTCTGTGTGGACTGATTGCAGGGTAAACATGGATCTCTCTCTGTGTGGATAGATTGCAGGGTAAACATGGTTCTTCTCTCTGTGTGGATAGATTGGAGAGTAAACATGGTTCTTCTCTCTCTGTGTGGATAGATTGCAGGGTAAACAGACATTGACAGCAGCAGAGCACCCTCCAGACTCACTCAGCATGTCATCTGCCTGCCTCAGCTACCTCTCTGAGTGTGTGTGTGTGGTCTGTTTCTCTCTCTCTCTCTCTCTGTGTGTCTGTGTCTGTCTTTCTGTTTGCATCGACTGTCCATCACATCAGGGTGTCTCTCTGGGCTTTTTAACGACACGGATTGGTTAGAGATGTAACTGAGTGTCTCCAAGCTGAATGTCACAAAAACACATCAAAACAACAGCGCTGAATGGAAGGGAGGAAGGTGCACTGTCATATTCCACAGGTCCAATGAGATCTAACAAACACCACAAGACGTTTCCCTTCATGACAGCAGCAGCTGTCGTTGCCGTGTGCCTGTCTCGCACTTTGAGAAACCATCTAACAATCTATTCACAGAGGTTTACAAATATGCTTTAACGTTTAACAGTCAAACAATAGAAAACAAACACAAAAAACAGCTCATCATTTAAGCAGGTTAACCTGACTTTGAGAGGGTATGACGCACAACTAAAACGACATTCTTTGTATGTGAATGATTTTTTTAAATTCTCTCTCTCTCTTTCTTAATTCCACAGTGTAAAATCTGTGGTGTTTAATTAACCTGACGCCACTAGCAGTTTAAAGGTAGGACCGACCACTTAATGGAAAAAGTTCCTCTGACCTTAAAAAGGGATTAACGGCCAAATCAATTTCCTGTGTGCTGCTCCAGCCACTTGAAGCATGTAACCAACTGTATCGGCACTTCTCAAAAGGTCAAAGGTCTTTCAAACGTCTTCTGCCTTTTCCTTTCCTACATGCTTCAAGTTACAACCAATTCTACATTTTTCAAATGAGAATGCAGAACTTTTCTAAGTACAATGTCACAAATTGTACAGGATGGTTTTGAATGACAACATCCTAAACATTTGGGGCTTAAAAGCCAGCAGGAATCTCAGTGGATTGGCCGACTTCAATGTGTGGAAGAGAATAACACGCTACTTCTCCTAACTTGGTATGAAATGAAATATGTCAGTTGAGTATATAACAATATTTAGACTGTCTTGTTTCTCTTTGAATGTCCCAAAAACACTATCTTCAGAAACTATAATAGATTGAATACTTGTTAGAATTTGATGGAAGACATTCTTATAATGGGTTTTTCCATTCTAAATGAAAAATCAGAAGAAGTGGATTTAATCTTTGATAGTTTAGTGCAATATTTGTAATTATCCTAGTCTTAAAGAAGGATTTTCCCACATCACTATTTTCAATAATCCATTGGTTTCTTTCTGCTCTACTAAGCAGAAAGGGAGAGCTGTCAACGGATAGCGGAAGATTCCTCATCCCCTGGCGAAAGAAAAGGCTGTTTTCTCCCCATCAGCAGATCTGTTGACGTCTGTCCTGTTTGACATGACCTGTAGGAACTAGACGTTTCTCCACGGACGCTGATACAGCAGGAAATAGACATTTCTCCATTGGAGGCAGATCCAGCATCAGGGATGCTTTAGGTGAAACCACAAGCACAATGAAACATCTTTATGATCTAATACTACATTTATGTAATAATAACAATAATAATACGAAATACTTCATAAATGCTTTATTCTGATTATTTCTGAATGGCCCATGAAAACACTACAACAAAGATATTGCCTCTCATCTCAAGAGAGACAGAGAGACAGAGCGAGACAGACAGAGAGAGACAGAGACAGATAGAGGGAGAGAGAGAGAGAGAGAGAAAGATACATTAATTTCAAGAATCCATAGAATAAATGTCTATGGTACCACAAAGTAGCCCTCTCTGAACATAACTGAGTCATCTTGCGTTACTGAGCAGGACACATGGTCCTGTAGAAACCTCTGGGGCTTGATGTTGGAGCTTCCCACCACAGGAAGCTAACAGCTGGCTAATTAGGAAGGAGATGTAGAGAGGTCCAATGAGATGCTCAGTCAGGCTGCAGTCGGTGGAACACAAGTCCACTGTAGCATGGAGCCGAATCAACCACCAACTCCACAGGCCTATTTCAACAGAACATAGACCTGAACCCCACCTCACCCTCAACATACATCTGTACATGACTCATAGTGTCCTGATTCCTGACATGAGGTCTACGCTGTAGTGTCCCGACTCCTGACATGTGTAGTGTCCCGACTCCTGACATGTGTAGTGTCCCGACTCCTGACATGTGTAGTGTCCCGACTCCTGACATGTGGTCTACGCTGTAGTGTCCCGACTCCTGACATGTGGTCTATGCTGTAGTGTCCCGACATGTAGTCTACGCTGTAGAGTCCTGACTCCTGACATGTGGTTTACGCTGTAGTGTCCTGACTCCTGACATGTGTAGTGTCCTGACATGTGGTCTAGTCATTCCTGGAAACCTTTGCCCAGTACACTACATCCTGAATGACATCTCTCTCTGCCAAAAGAAAATAGAGTGTTGCAGTCCTGAACAATTTAATTAACCTGCAAATCAGGCCCTTTCCCCGTCCATGTATTTACTAGGAGGGTATTATGGATGTTTCCAAGAACGAATAAGCCAAGCTCTTGACGGTTTACCTGAGCCTGCGGTTTTAATTCCTCCCTTCCTGACAGTAACAAGCATTAAAACTAGATGAGTCATTTGCTGCTTTTGTCAATACACCATGGCCTGTTCTACTGTCTGTCTACATGACACTGAGATCATTCTCTCTGCTCTCTGTCTCTGTCAGTCAGTCAGTCTCAGGAGATAGGCAGTGGCTGATTAGGCCATGACTTCGGTCCCAAATTGGCACCCTATGGGCCCTGGTCAAAAGAAATGCACTATATAGGGAATAGGGTGCCATTTGGGACAAACAGTGCATTTGGAAAGTATTCAGACCCCTTGACTTTTCCCACATTTTGTTACGTTACAGCCTTATTCTTAAATTGATAAAATTATTTATTTTCCTCATCGAACTACACGCAATACCCCATAATGAAGTGAAAACAGGTTTTTAGAAATTTTTGCAAATGTATTAAAAACAGAAATACCTTATTTACATAAGTATTCAGACACTTTGCTATGACTCAAAATTGAGCTCAGATGCACCCTGTTTCCATTCCATGTTTTTACAACTGGATTGGAGTCCACCTGTGGTAAATTCAATTGATTGGACATGATTTGGAAAGGCACACACCTGTCTATATAAGGTCCCATAGTTGACAGTGCATGTCAGAGCAAAAACCAAGCCATGAGGTCGAAAGAATAGTCCTTAGAGCTCCGAGACAGGATTTTGACAAGGCACAGATCTGGGGAATGGTACCAAAACATTTCTGCAGCATTGAAGGTCCCCAAGAACACAGTGGCCTCCTTCATTCTTAAATTGAAGAAGTTTGGATCCACCAAGACTCGTACTAGAGCTGGCCGATGGTCACTCTGACAGAGCTCCAGAGTTCCTCTGTGGAGATGGGAGAATCTTCCAGAAGGACAACAATCTCTGCAGCACTCCACCAATCAGGCCTTTAAGGTAGAGCGGTCAGACGAAAGCCACTCCTCAGTAAAAAGGCACATGACAGCCCACTTGGAGTTTGCCAAAAGACACCTAAAGACTCTCAGACCATGAAACAAGATTCTCTGGTCTGATGAAACCAAGATTGAACTCATTGGCCTGAATGCCAAGCATCATGTCTGGAGGAAACCTGGCACCATCCCTACGGAGAAGCATGGTGGTGGCAGCATCAAGCTGTGGGGATGTTTTTCAGCAGCAGAGACTGGGAGACTTGTCAGGATCGAGGGAAAGATGAAAGGAGCAAAGTACAGAGAGATCCTTGATGAAAACCTGCTCCAGAGCGCTCAGGACCTCAGACTGGGGTGAAGGTTCACCTTCCAACAGGACAACGACCCTAAGCACACAGCCAAAACAACGCAAGTGTGTCTTCGGGACAAGTCTCTGAATGTCCTTGAGTGGCCCAGCCAGAGCCCGGACTCGAACATCTCTGGAGAGAGCTGAAAACAGCTGTGCAGCGACGCTCCCCATCTAACCTGACAGAGATGAGAGGATCTGCAGAGAAGAATGGGAGAAACTCCCCAAATACAGGCGTGCCAAGCTTGTAGCTTCATACCCAAGAAGAGTTGAGGCTGTAATCGATGCCAATAGTGCTTCAACAAAGTACTGAGTAAAGGGTCTGAATACTTATGTAAATGTGATTTTTCTTTTCTTTTTTTAAATTTGCAAACATTTCTAAAAAACTGTTTTTGTTTTGTCATTATGGGGTATTGTGACGTCATTATGGGGTATTGTGACGTCATTATGGGGTATTGTGTGTAGATTAATGAGGAAAAACAATTACCTCCATTTTAGAATAAGGCTGTAATGTAACAAAATGCAGAAAAAGGGTCTGAATACTTTCCGAATGCACTGTTTCTCTTCTGTCTCAGAGGCCTCTGCATGCCAAGGAGGAGGGTTGAACAGATACATTCTATAGACACAACACAGTGCCACAATCAATGCTCTGATGCTTGGTAGGATGGCTGTGTTGGCTGGGAGCATTTACATAACCCTGTCTAATCGTTGCTGTTGACAAGACTCCAGGAAGAAGGACAAGTGTGTGTGTGTGTGTGTGTGCGCGCTAGCTGCTACAGTATTCTAGTAATGAGTGTCTTTGAGCTGACAGACAAAGCTAGCCGAGTGCACTCGGTGGTAGATATTGCCCTCCTGCATGGCATGCCAAGCAATCAGCGTGTGGCAGAACATCTCTCTGAGGACAGAGGGAAGTGAATGTAGCTGAGCAGACTGTGACAGCAGTACAGAACAAAGGCAAGACAGGGAGACAAACAACAGCACTGACAGGGGGACAGACAACAGCACTGACAGGGGGACAGACAACAGCACTGACAGGGGGACAGACAACAGCACTGACGGGGGGACAGACAACAGCACTGACGGGGGGACAAACATCACTGACAGGGGGACAGACAACAGCACTGACATGGGGACAGACAACAGTGTCACTGCCGCTCAAAATGACTGCACACACACACACACACACACACACACACACGCTGAAGGGAGAATGCTCCCTGCCTCCTCTACAGTATAATAAAGCCTGATAGAGCCCTCTGCTGGTCAACAGTTGGGTGCTTTGATGTCCTTCCTGAAGAGGGATTTACGGTTCTGATATTTGAGGAAATTAACCATATTTGCTGAGATTTACCTCGTCTGTCAAACAACTGTCAAAAAAAGTTGTAAATTACTGAAAACTGACCACTTAAAATGTACAACAATTTACAATAAAGGTAATCAGTGTAAAAACCACTGTTGTGTTCTCTCTCAAGCTCCACTGTACCTGAGTGAACGTTCAGGGGAGAGGTGGTCAGGAGAAGTTCAGAAGGCCATCTGAGGTGTAGAAGCCGGTGCAGTCTGTAGAATACCTCTGGGAAATCTGGACAGCATTCAGATCAAACGACCCAAAATGGTACGACCCAAAGCTCTACATTAAGAACAAGACAAGAGAGTTAGAACAGTACTGTTCATCTGAGTGTTTTATTGTGTGTCCCAAATGACACCCTGTTCCCTATATAGTGCACTACTTTTGACCAGAAGTAGTGCACTACATAGTGAATAGGGTGCCATTTGCGACACGCCCTGGGAAAGCACTAGTAACATGGTCATGTGAATCTCCTCTTCACACTTGAAGTGGTCCTGCATGTCCATGTTGTGAACTGGAACAGAGTTTTGATGGAGGTTCTGGTTATATAGATACAACTACAGGATAACAAAAACACTGCTTAAATTCCACTCCACGACCATCAACAGAATGACAAAACTATGAGCCCTATCTCTCTCAAAGATGGTGTTACTATGGCTACTATGGGCGGCGCGCAATTGGCCCAGTGTCGTCTGGATTTGGCCGGTGTAGGCCGTCATTGTAAATAAGAATTTGTTCTCAACTGACTTGCCTAGTTAAATAAAGATTAACTGTATTTTTGTTTTTTTTTATAAATAAAAGCAACTTCCAAGGGAGCACATGGTACTGCCGGAGACTTTCCAGGGACATTCTGATCATGTTGCTTCTCAAATGGCACCCTATTCCCTGCACTACTTTTGACCAGGGCCCATAGGGTTCTGGTTAAAAGTAGTGCACTATATAGTGACCAGGGCCCATAGGGTTCTGGTTAAAAGTAGTGCACTATATAGTGACCAGGGCCCATAGGGATCTGGTTAAAAGTAGTGCACTATATAGTGACCAGGGCCCATAGGGTTCTGGTTAAAAGTAGTGCACTATATAGTGACCAGGGCCCATAGGGTTCTGGTTAAAAGTAGTGCACTATATAGTGACCAGGGCCCATAGGGATCTGGTTAAAAGTAGTGCACTATATAGTGACCAGGGCCCATAGGGATCTGGTTAAAAGTAGTGCACTATATAGTGACCAGGGCCCATAGGGATCTGGTAAAAAGTAGTGCACTATATAGTGACCAGGGCCCATAGGGATCTGGTTAAAGGTAGTGCACTATATAGGGAATAGGGTACGCTACTGCGCTGAAGGCTCAGTTTGTCATATCGAAACATTGGGAGGACCCCCAAGGTGAATTCAATTCTAATGTGACTGTATGAAAGCCCTCTATAGGCTGCCATGCTGATGTATCCTCTACACAGTGCCTTCGGAAAGTATTCAGACCCCTTGACTTTTCCCACATTTTGTTACGTTACAGACTTATTCTAAAACGGATTAAATACAACAATTTCCTCATCAATCGACACACAATACCTTTCCAAATTCATTACAAATTAAAACAGAAATACCTTATTTACATAAGTATTCAGACCCTTTGCTATGAGACTCAAAATTGAGCTCAGATGCATCCTGTTCCCATTGATCATCCTTGAGATGTTTCTACAACTTGATTGGAGTCCACCTGTGGTAAATTCAATTGATTGGACATGATTTGGAAAGGCACACACCTGTCTATATAAGGTCCCATAGTTGACAGTGCATGTCAGAGCAAAAACCAAGCCATGAGGTCGAATGAATTGTCCGTAGAGCTCAGAGACAGGGTTGTGTCAAGGCACAGATCTGGGAAAGGGTACCAAAACATTTCTGAAGCATTGAAGGTCCCCAAGAACACAGTGGCTTCCATCATTCTTAAATGGAAAAAGTTTGGAACCACCAAGACCCTTCCTAGAGCTGGCCGCCCGGCCAAACTGAGCAATCAGGGGAGAAGGGCCTTGGTCAGGGAGGTGACCAAGAACCCCATGGTCAGTCTGACAGAGCTCCAGAGTTCCTCTGTGGAGATGTGAGAACCTTCCAGAAGGACAACCATCTCTACAGCGCTCCACCAATCAGGCATTTATGGTAGAGTGCCCAGACGGAAGCCACTCCTCAGAAAAAGGCACATGACAGCCCGCTTGGATATTACATTTGTAAAAAATAAAAAACACTAATATACGTTGACTAGATAATTTCAACCGCCTGAGTCAATACCCCATAATGTCAAAGTGAAAACTGTTTGCAAATGTATTGAAAATGAAATACATAAATATCTAATTGACATAAGTATTCAACCCCCTGAGTCAATACATGTTAAACTCACCTTTGGCAGTGATTACAGCTGTGAGTCTTTCTGGGTACGTTTCTAAGGGCTTTCCACACCTGGATTGTACAATATTTGCACATTCTTTTTAAAAGTCTTCAAGCTATGTCAAGTTGGTTGTTGATCATTGCTTGACAGCCATTTTCAAGACAATTTTTAGAGTAAACTGTAACTAGGCCACTCAGGAACATTCAATGTTGTCTTGGTAAGCAACTCCTGTGTAGATTTGGCCTTGTGTTTTAGGTTTTTGTTCTGCTGAAAGGTGAATCTGAACCAGGTTTCCCTCTAGGATTTTGCCTGTGCTTAGCTCTATTCCGTTTATTTTTATCATAAACTCCCTAGTCGTTGCCGATGACAAGCATACCCATAACATGATGCAGCCACCACCATGCTTGATAATATGAAGAGTGGCACTCAGTCATGTTGTATTGGATTTGCCACTAACATAACACTTTGTGTTCAGGACAAAAAGTTAATTTCTTTGCTGTTTTACTTTATTGCCTTGTTGCAAACAGGATGCATGTTTTGGAATATTTTTATTCTGTACAGGCTTCCTTCGTTTTACTCTGTCATTTAGGTTAGTATTGTGGATGAACTATAATGTTGTTTATCCATCCTCAGTTTTCTCCTATCACAGCTATTAAACTCTAACTGTTTTAAAGTCACTATTGGCCTCATGGTGAAATCCCTGAGCGATTTCCTTTCTCTCCGGCAACTGAGTTAGGAAGGACGCCTGTATCTTTGGGTGTTGATACACCATCCACAGTGTAATTAATAACCACCAGGCTCAAAGGGATATTCAATGTCTGCTTTTCTTTTCTTTTTACACATCTACCAATAGGTGCCCTTCTTTACGAGGCACTGGAAAACCTCCCTGGTCTTTGGGGTTGAATCTGTTTGAAATTCACTGCTCGACCTCACAGATAATTGTATGTGTGGGTTACAGAGATGAGGCAGTTAATCAAAAATCACGTTAAACACTCTTATTGCAGACAGAGTGAGTCCATGCAACTTATTAAACACACGTTTACTCCTGAACTTATTTAGGCTTGTCATTACAAAGGGGTTGAATACTTATTGACTCAAGACATTTCAGCGTTTCCTTTAATGAATTTGTAAAAATAAAAAAAATAAAAAAACATAATTCCACTTTGACATTTTGGGGTATTGTATAGATACAATTTATTTTAAATTCAGGCTGTAACACAACAAAATGTGGAGAAAGTCAAGGGGTATAAATACCTTGTGAAGATCAATGGACCTAATGAGGAAATGGAGCCTGATTCCCAGCTCTAACAGCATTCTAAATTCTTAAGTCTAATAAAACGGAATTGATCTTTTCAGTTATGGTTGGTTAGTTGGGGGGGATCAAACCCAGCGTGTTGGTTGGCTGGGACTTTAGGGTTGTCTGTTCAGGAATATAGTTCAGGTCCAATCAAACACTCTATTCCAGTGTTTCTTAGTCATGGTCCTGGGGACCCAATAGGTTTGATGATGAGCCAATTAGTGGAATCAGGTGTGCAATGCTAGGGCAAAAACTAAATAGTGCTGTCCGTTGGGTCCCCAGGGCCCAGTTTTCCTAAAGTTATCTGGATTTAACTATTAAAAGCATTGAAATATGTATATTTTTATTTGTTTTTTATTTAACTAGGCAAGTCAGTTAAGAACAAATCATTTTTTCCAAAATCCCCATTAAAGTCAATTATTCATTAGTTCTATTCATTATATTTCTAGGTATTTAATCGTATCCGATAGGCTAAATCCAGATAGATAGCTTTGGAAAAACTGGGCTCAGGACTAGAGCCCTGCTCTATTCAGACAGACTGCACCAGAAATATACTCTTGTAGTTCTTACATTTTACCACCAGAGGGCAGCTAATCCACATGGAACAGAGTCAGAGGTATCGTTGCATCACCTACCTGACTGGCTACCATCTTACTGACAATGCACTGGCTACCATCTTACTGACTGAATGAACTGGCTACCATCTTACTGACTGAATGCACTGGCTACCATCTTACTGCCTGAATGAGTGTTGCTAAATAAATCTCACTGAGTGAGTGAGTCTGCTAAATCTTACTGTATTATGTAAGCCCCGGAAGGCTTTACGTTTTCCTGGAATGTTCCTATTGCTTCTGTGAATAGTCGTTCCACACAAAATATTATGGGTGTAATAGTCAAGAATAAAGATGACCAACAAAAACATATTATTGCTCAATATAGGAGAGAAATGATCTCCTATGAGACAGACCTAAGGTTGTATTGTTGAACAGACAACAGACTCAGGTAAAAGGTACCACCAGGATGTTTATTTGTTTGGTGTGTTTGACCTCTGACCTTTAATATGTTCCTGGCATCGAAGGCCTCCCGTTCCTTCATGTTCTGCCTTCCTCCTGTGGCTTCGGCTGGAAAACACAAAAAAAGGTAGGTAAACCCTGAGCACCGCGGGTAAACCCTGAGCACCGGGGGTAACATTTGGGTGTTTTTGGAGCCTTTGTTGGTGTTTTATCTGTGCCTCTGCAACTGCACAACGAGCATGAGGAAGTCTATAGCTGGTGGGGTGTATTTCTCAAAACCAGGTAAAAAAAGGTGTCTGGACACTTAGAACACGTTATTTACATCCAAAATACAGATTTGGTTAACAAAAAGGTGAACTTTGAAAAAGGTCCTTTGACCCTAATGAACAAAACACACGTCTAGTGTATTAGGTTGACCACCCTATTTCTAAAATGTAAAATGTGGGTTAACGAGGTTTAGTGGAGTTCATCGTCAACCACACTGCTTATTACAACACTGCTCAAACCAGGTGGATGTCCCCATGAACTGTACTGGGAGATAGGGTCCTGAATGACTCGCACTCTCTGAAAAACACTCAACAAATGACAGCCTCACCACCACCACCCTGATTTGTCCCTGGTCTTTTATGTAATAGCTGTGATTCTAACAACATAATGCTGACCATTCATCTGGTATGCAGCAGTGACGTAACTAAAAAAAACACTGCATTCTGAGCAATTCCACTAGTCAACAACAAGAGCAGAACCAACAGTAATCTTCCCTCCCTCCCTCCCTCGCTCTCTCTCTCTCTCTCTCTTTGGCCACAGCTCTGTTTGTGTGCAACAGGGCAGAGTATTTTCCAACAGCAGTGACAAGGGGTTTCATTCAGTTGGCCGTAGATAAAGTCCAGCCCTAGTTCTTTCACACATGAGTTTACACAGGGCTGGCCAGCTGAGAGACTGGCCAAGAGCACAGGACAAAGGGAGGGGTCTGGCCAAGAGCACAGGACAAAGGGAGGGGTCTGTCCAAGAGCACAGGACAAAGGGAGGGGTCTGTCCAAGAGCACAGGACAAAGGGAGGGGTCTGTCCAAGAGCACAGGACAAAGGGAGGGGTCTGTCCAAGAGCGTCCACTAAAAAACTCTGTTTACCACTTGAGGAACAGGGACTGGTTTGCTAGTCTTCTCAGTTCACTGCAGCTTGCGACTGCAACAAACACTCAAACTGGACAGTTTTATCTCCATCTCTTCATTCAAAGACTCAATCATGGACACTCTTACTGACAGTTGTGGCTGCTTTGCGTGATGTATTGGCACTACCCTCTTGCCCTTTGTGCTGTTGTCTGTGCTCAATAATGTTTGTACCATGTTTTGTGCTGCTACTGTGTTGTGCTGCTGCCATGTTATGTTGCTACCATGCTGTGTTGTCATGTGTTGCTGCCATCTCTTTATGTAGTGTTGTGTTGTCTCTCTTTATGTAGTGTTGTGTTGTCTCTCTTTATGTAGTGTTGTCTCTCTTTATGTAGTGTTGTGGTGTCTCTCTTTATGTAGTGTTGTGGTGTCTCTCTTGTCGTGATGTGTGTTTTGTCCTATATTTTTATTGAATTTATTTTTAATCCCAGCCCCGTCCCCCCAGGAGGCCTTTTGCCTTTTGGTAGGCCGTCATTGTAAATAAGAATTTGTTCATAACAGAATTGCCTGGTTAAATAAAGGTTATATAAAATAAATAAAATCTAGGGGTTGTTATTGTTGTCGCTACATCCGTGTGGTTGACATGGGGGTGGTGTGTTCAGGTGTCAGTTTGTTTCACTAATGTGATTACGCTGTGACTCCGTGTCCAGTGACTCAGACTTAATGTCCATCTTTATGCTGACTGACTCCGTGTCCAGTGACTGACTTAATGTCCATCTTTATGCTGACTGACTCCGTGTCCAGTGACTCAGACTTAATGTCCATCTTTATGCTGACTGACTCCGTGTCCAGTGACTGACTTAATGTCCATCTTTATGCTGACTGACTCCGTGCCCAGTGACTCAGACTTAATGTCCATCTTTATGCTGACTGACTCCGTGTCCAGTGACTCAGACTTAATGTCCATCTGTCTGAGTGGGAGGAGAATGAGGGAGACAGGCTCACATTATTAGAAGGATACTATGGGTCAGTCTAAGACAGTGGAAAGCCTGCTTTGAGAGAACAGTGACACTTTCTTCATCCTACCTGAAGCATCCTTCCTGAACAGAGTGTTCATCACTGTGCCGTGCAGTTTCACTCTGTCCCATTCTCTGACCATCAGCCCTGAGGAAACAAAGTGGTCCACCAGCTGCTCCACAATGGCCTGCAGCCTGCACAACAGACAGTCAACACAAGAGTTAGTTGTTCTTACCTGGGAGCAACACTCTCACACTGTTGACATCCTAATGATGAACATCATTTGAATGCACTAACTGTAAGTCACTCAATCTGTCATAAAAAAAGGTAAACTGTAAACATGTTAATAATACATGGTATTTACAGTGCATTTGGAAAGTATTCAGACCCCTTGACTTTTCCCACATTTTGTTACGTTACAGACTTATTCTAAAATGGATTAAATTGTTTTTTCCCCCTCATCAATCTACACACAATACCCCATATTGACAAAGCAAAAACAGGTTTTTAGAAATGTTTGCAAATGTATTAAAAATGTAAAACTGAAATATCACATTTACAGAAGTATACAGACCCTTTACTTTTGTTTAAGCACTTTTGCCAGCGATTACAGCCTAGCGTCTTCTTGGGTATGACGCTACAAGCTTGGCAAACCTGTATTTGGGGAGTTTCTCCCATCCTTCTCTGCAGATCCTCTCAAGGTCTGTCAGGTTGGATGGGGGAATGTCGCTGCACAGTTATTTTCAGGTCTCTCCAGAGATGTTCGATCAGGTTCAAGTCCTGGCTCTGGCTTGGCCACTCAAGGACATTCTGACATGCACTGTCAACTGTGGGACCTTATATAGACAGGTGTGTGCCTTTCCAAATCATGTCCAATCAATTGAATTTACCACAGGTGGACCCCAATCAAGTTTTAGAAACAGGACGTACCTGAGCTCAATTTTGAGTCTCATAGCAAAGGGTCTGAATACTTATGTAAATAACGTATTTCAGTTATTTATTTTTAATACATTTGCAAATAATAAAAAAAAACTGTTTTCGCTTTGTCATTATGGTGTACTGTGTGTAGATTGCAGAGTTTTTATTTAATCAATTTTAAAATAAGGCTGTGTCAAGGGGTCTGAATAATTTTCCCGAAGGCACTGTATATAGTGCTTTTCAAGGAGCCAGAGTCACTGTGGTGCAAACTGTGGTTAAAGAAAGAGACGAGAGTATCCAACCCTCAAGAGAAGTAACCAGACTCTTACTTGTCCGAACCATCTTTCACTTGGACCTTGGCATACAGGACATCCACCATGGCTGGGTCATCGTTCATGTACTCAATCCCTGTCACCTCCAACGGGAGAGGCTTCCCTTCTGTGATGGTCCTGAAACATAACATAACGTGTGTTACATGACATAACATAATGCGTGTTACACGACATAACATAATGTGTGTTACATGACATAACAAGACATAATGTGTTACTTGACATAACATAACATGACATAACATGACATAACGTGTGTTACATAACATGACATAACATGTGTTCCTGGCTCCAACTCCAATCTTTATACAATCCCTACAATCTAGATAGGGATAGTCCCTCCCTGTTTCAGTCTGTTTTCATCGGTTTGATTCCTAATGAACATGACCCAGTTGTCAGTCAGATACCTACTTGATAAAGTCCTGACAGTGCTGGAGTTGTTTACATGCTCGGGTCACTTCCAGGTCGTTCAGCAGAGCCAGGGTGCCGACTGTTAGATGGAGCTTAGCAGGGTTCTGGAAGATGCTTCCATCTACTCCGTGGTCCTTAACAAGAGAGGAGAGAGACCTGAGATGAACTGACCGCATAGAGAAACGCTGTAGGGTTAAGTTGCCCCTAGACCCTGATCTTAGGTCCATTTTGCATTTCCCCCACTAATGCTTAAGATTAGTATTGGGGGAAGAGGAAGCTGATTCTAGATCTGCACAATTTAACCCCAGAGCCAGACAACCAGAGAAACTAAAACAGGGACCCAAGATCTCTGATAGCTATTCAGTCAATATAAACATGAACGGAATATAGTCAAATCTCAAACTGGACTTTACAGATTGTCATCCCTCCCATCCGCCAAGCACTCACTGACCCACACACACACACACACACACACACACACACACACACTTCCTTACCTGAGAACACTGCTTCAACACCTCCTCTTTAAACCTCAGGAATCCATCCTGAACTTGAGGGTGGTTAAGAGCGAACGACAGGAAGTGGGTGAACGGCTGCTTCTTGCGAAAGCTCTGCACCAGGAGCTCGACACGAGTCACGGCAGAGGACACCGCGGCCTTCTGGGAGCCAGTGATCACTGGAACAATGTGAGACCGTATTTGTGTGAATGTAAATGTGAGAATTCTATTTAGATATCCCATGATTCTAGCCCTTGGGAGAAGAGCAAAGGTTCATGGATAATGCTTCAGTCTTGAGTTTAGAGTGGTTGCTGGACCCACGTTCTCGGCTCACTTCTATTACAAACTCATGAATATGAGTTGACTGCTGACAGAAAATCACTGAAATCCCCAGAGGTAGAGAAAGGAGAGTTTTGCTAGACTGCTCCCAGATCTGTTTGTGCTTGCATAGTGAACTCTTATAGTCATTATTAAATCACCTGCCTAGTTAAATAAAGGTTAAATCAAATAAAAACATGTATTGTCTTGTCCTATTCCGACCATAGGAGTTGGTGAGACAGCACCAACAGTTATAATATGGGACCAGGCTACAGTGTTGCACCAGTGTCTTTACTATAGACCTCTGGTTTGGGCTGGTCTCCAAGCTCTGGTCCAGGGCGTTACGTGCGGCTTGACCCTTCTTCAAGAAGGCTGAAAAAAGCTCAAGCCTTGGACCAGAGGTACTGGTCTCTCCGCTGATAAAACGCCACTCACCGATCTGCCCTTCCACTCCTTGTTTTGGAATGTCGATGTCGGTCTTTGTGTCTGCCTCTAGCCTTCTACGTGTCTCTCCTTTCTTTCCAATGATGTATCTGTTAAAAACAACAACACACACTTCTCTGGTTAGTACACCTTATCCTTGATTTTCAAAGAAGATGTACACAGACCTAATGACCATTATGAAATATACACACACACACACACACACACACACACACACACACACACACCTAATTTGCCTAAAACGTCACACTGTTACCATGGTTACTCCATGGATATTCAGTCTGAAAGAAATCTCTACAAGCTAGACTGTTGAATAAAATATTTAAACGTACTTTAACGGTTGCCCGTGCTGTTGGTCCTTTTGACGGTAGGAAGTGGAGATAAACACAGGAAAGGATTATTAACCAGACTTTTGGGGTGTCGGTCTGTATGACTCTGTCAGCTTGTATTCCTGCTACACTACATGGCCAGAAGTATCTAATTCCAAAATCATGGGCATTAATATGGAGTTGGTCCCCCCTTTGCTGCTATAACAGCCTCCACTCTTCTAGGAAGGCTTTCCACTAGATGTTGGAACATTGCTGCGGGGACTTGCTTCCATTCAGCCACAAGAGCATTAGTGAGGTCATGCACTGATGTTGGGTCATTAGGCCTGGCTCGCAGTCGTCGTTCCAATTCATCCCAAAGGTGTTTGATGAGGTTTTGGTCAGGGCTCTGTGCAGGCCAGTCAAGTTCTTCCACACCTATCTCAACAAAACATTTCTGTATGCACCTCGCTTTGTGCACGTGGGCATTGTCATGCTAAAACATGAAAGGGGCTTTCCCCAAACAGTTGTTTGTCATTGTATGCTGTAGCGTTAAGATTTCCCTTCACTGGAACTAAGGGGCCTATACCGAACCATGAAAAACAGCCCCAGACCATCCCTCCTCCTCCACCAAACTTTGCAGTTGGCACTATACATTGAGGCAGGTAGCGTTCTCCTGGAATCCACCAAACCCAGATTTGTCCGTCAGACTGCCAGATGGTGAAGCAGGCGGTCCCGTTCTGTGAGCTTGTGTGGCCTACCACTTCGCGACTGAGCCGTTGTTGCTCCTAGACGTTTCCACTTCACAATAACAACACTTACTGTCGACCGGGGGAGCTCTAGCAGGGCAGAAATTTGACAAACTGACTTGTTAGAAAGGTGGCATCCTATGACAGTGCCACGTTGAAAGTCACTGAGCTCTTCAGTACGGGCCATTCTACTGCCAATGTTTGTCTATGGAGATTGCATGGCTGTGTGCTCGATTTTATACACCTGTCAACAACGGTTGTGGCTGAAATAGCCGAATCCTCTAATTTGTAGGGGTGTCCACATACTGTTGTAGATATAGTGCCTGTGAAATGAGCACGGGCAGAGTGTGTATGCATTTTTTCAATCTTCTGACGCATGGCACGTAGCCAAACGTTGTCGACTGAACCACGTTTCCTCGCAATCAGCTGGAAGTGCTTGCTTCTTACTGCAAATTAAAATTCGGCAACGTCCGGTCTCTGGTGCGGTTACACTTGGCCATTGTTTAGATATTGTGCTAAATGTTTACGTCGGCATGCGAATTTCGTCAGTATTGAAACTCCAAACCAACAGAACCATATACAGACCAGCGTACTGAAAGTCGGCCTAAAAACACTTCCCTGTGGACAACGGGTAAAGTAAGTCCAAATGAGGTTTATTCAACATTCTGATCTGTAATAGGATGGTTCGGAAATGTTGATCTGACACGTTAGAGACGAGAAGTGTGGGACGTCTACTCCCGGATTCTAAAATGGACTAACACCTCGTACACAGACATCGACTCATGAAGTGCATCCCAACTGGCACCCTTATTCCCTTAGGGCTCTGGTCAAAAGTAGTGCGCCGAATAGGGTGCCATTTAGGGCGCATAGCCCACCTGGATGTTAGTAACTCACTTGTAAAGAACACTTGGGACATCAATGGCACAGCTGAAACCTTTGTCGGTCTGTTCTATGGAGTGGCTGTCACAGAACTCTTCTTCAAACTGTTCACTTGCTGATCAAAACAACAAGGTACATTTGTGAGATTGGCAAGAACATTTTGGTGTTCCATAATAGGTGCAGCAGGGACAAATGGGAGAGGAGACAGCTACATTTAGAGGAGACAAGCATCCCACAACACATTGCGGTGGTCAATTGGTCAGCTCTAACTAGCTAAGTCTCAGTAGAATAGAGTCAATTGGTCAGCTCTAACTAGCTAAGT
>QNTS01004083.1:48530-60079 GCA_003317085.1 Hucho hucho | reverse complement strand
GGGGGGGGCATGGGATGACAAAACAACATTTTCGACAGTTATTCTTGCAAGTAAAATCATAACTATACACCACCAAATGGATTACCCTGCTGTTGTAAGTTGTTTTTAGGGTATCGGGTAAAATGCATGTTGTATCTAGAACTATGTCTAGTGTAGTAAGCAGTGGACTATGCCTACTCAGCTGATACAATGTAATGCGCTTAGTTTGGATCAGATACATTGTTCCAAATCCATGACGTAATGTCACACCTTCTGCTTAGTCAGTGTATTGCGTCCTATTCTTTTGGAAATTACCAAGTGCATGGAGATTTAAGATGTCCGGGCTACGTGCAACAAAGACGGTAGCTGGTGTTTTTCCGAGCAGAAATGACATTTGGGGGTCCCAGCCCCCCTCTCTGTCTCTTTTCTTCTTGACTTCCATCCCATCTGTGGTTAACCGCACGTTACCAGGCAAGATAGAACGTCGACGACGTGCCCCTGCCTCTGATTGGCTGAGAAGTGAGAGGAGTGGGCGTGCTCTTGTCCCGTCGGTATAAATGGGATTTAAACAGCTCGGTGGCTGCAGAAGATCTGCAGAGCGGAGCAGCTGAGCCCAGGGACAACTACATGGATAGTCGGCTTGGATTGACTGGGAAGCCTTTGTCCTCAATCTCGGCAACAACAACTACAGAAATAAACGGACTTTGACTGGATTACAACAGAAAAGAACATTTCCACGTTAGCAACATATCTTTGTAAGTATAATTTCTGTCACTGGCTATTCATTTCAACGTATTGTCTCAAGGGTCAACTTTGAACAAGGGAATGAAAGGACTACCGTTAGCTAGCTAGACAACTGCCTTTTTCCTCTGCTCGGTAAACGTTTTATTAGAATAGATAACTAGCTATGTCAGTCACTGAATAGCTAGTTATCTGTATTGTTAGACTGTCTGAAATGTAAGTTCTAGCTAGTTAACGTTACTGTAGCTAGCTAACGTTACTCTTCATTTCAAATTCAAGTGGTCTTATCTTTGCCGTTGTTTCTCTCCACAGAACCTGATCTATGATCCCTGACGCTTGAAAGTTGTAAGAAGTTGAATCACTTGACCACTGGAAATCATGCCTGCACTTTCTACAACCATGATGGTCCATGACTTAGACAGCTTCAGCTCATCCCCGATGGACGCCACCTCCAAACGGTCTTCATGGGGGAAGCTGGTGCAGAAGTTAACCGACTTCAGTGGAGACAGCAATAGCAGCCGTCACAGTATAGACTCCGACTCAGACAATGGCAGCAGGACTGATCTCTCAGACTCCGGTAAATATTTAATAGCTCGACCTAGCCTGGTCCCCGGGACCTGTTTTGTGCTGTCTTATTGATGATAGGAGTTGGCTATTCATACAGAAACAAACTGATCTGGGACCAGGTTACTATTGCTAGTTGTTTTGACAAAAGATAGATCTATCTGATGTTCTGTATGACTAAAACTGCCTTCTATCTTCCAGGGTTTGACTTTCCCTCTCTCTCCTCATCGGATGACTTCGGCAACGTGTTATACGATGATCTCCTCTCAATGGAGGAGACCCTTCTGAAAGAACTTGTGGACCTAATTGCCAGTAGCTTACGGGAAGCCAAAGACGGTGCCCTGAGATGTTCCAAACTACTCATCCCTGAGAAGCTTCTAGAACACATAGGCCAAGAGCTCCTTCACCTGGCGGCCAGCGAGCCCTGCGGCCTGAGGGGGGCTCTCATAGACCTCTGTGTGGAACAGGGGGAGGTGTGTCAGAGTATGGAACAGATCGCCGTGGACCCATATCTCGTCCCTACCTTCCAGCTCACGCTGGTGCTGAGGCTTGATTCTGGAGGACTGTGGCCCAAAATCCAAGGGCTTTTCTCCACAAAGTCTCCATCCAGTCCCGTAAAGAGGCAGGCGATTAGACTGAGCACGGGCTTCAGAGTGATGAAGAAGAAACTATACAGTTCTGAAGAGTTGTTCATCGAAGAGTGCTGAAAGAAACCAAAGAGACTTTCTTTAGATATTTTTCTAATAAACCTTGTTGTACCAAGTGTCCTACCTACAACGCTCGTCAGAGCCCTAGTGATCAACATTTTGGGATTCTAGTCAAATGTATGATTTCTAGGACATTTTCTTAACTGTTAAGATGAACCGGCGATTACTTTGCTATGTACATTATTTGTGTCCCTGTGTTGGGGAGCCACAGTAAATGGCACGTGACAAGTTAATAAGCGAACAACTATTGTACTTATGAGAATGGAGCGGGGAGATGCAGTAAATGGTACGTGAGTAGTTTAGTGTGCTTAAGAGAATGGAGCAGGGAGATGCAGTAAATGGTACGTGAGTAGTTTAGTGTGCTTAAGAGAATGGAGCGGGGAGATGCAGTAAATGGTGTGCTTAAGAGAATGGCGTTAACCCAAACACTGAAAATGAAGTTTCTGGCACTTTGGGAAACCACTAATGTCTATTTTTTATAAAAGATGGGTGGTTTGGTTTTCCATTTATTGCTAAAAATGTTTACCTGTTTCTATTGAAACCAGACAATGGCAGCTAGCTGTATGGTAATGTATGTGGCCATTTTAAAAACTGTAGTAATGTAAAAAAATCTCCATGGCAATTCATTGTACACCATGGTAAGAGGACCAGATTGACATGTTTGGTTAGAGAACCAACATTACTTACCAGTACTTGCTTCTCCGTCTGTAGCATCCATTCTGTGAACCACTGGTCAGTTTACTTGATTCTTTATTTCCAGTTTAGAATGGTTTGTCCTCCTGCACACTCATCTGTGCATTATTTTATTTGATATTCAAATATCCGGACTGTCTTGATACTTTTCATTTAATGAACTTCAGACAATAAATATTTTTTTTTATTACAAAACTCATTGTCATTGTTGCTTTGACCAAACCTTTCAGAGTGTATTGTGATACCTATCACTGAATTAAACTCCACTTTACCTCATTGAGTCAAGAACACCATATGTAGTTTCACACTTTGGCTGCTTTTTACACAGGCAGCAAAATTGACTGATTGGGCTTGACTTTTGACCAATTAGATCAGATCTTTGCCAATAATTGGGCAAAATGATCCAAATGTGTTTGCCTGTGCATTGTGTAAAAGCAGCCAGAGTAGCAAAAGCTTATCATTAGACGAATTGGAACGTGAAGCAACAAAGCCATAGATACTGGGATTCTTTGCAACACAGGCGCATCATTTTCTTCTCTCCATTCATTGCAGAGCCTTTGTCTGAAGCTCCACCACTTGTTTTTCTCAGACTGTTTTTTTCTTGAGTCAGCACCCTCTAGCGATACAGCAAGTCAACTACAGGTGTTGACCATAAACTGAGAAATATATTGCAGTATCCCAAGAAATGGCCTGTGTATATGAGGACAGACACATTTCCTTGGAAGACATCTGTTGTAGTGGGCTTTGTTCTGAAAGGGCCAGTGAATTTGAGACAAGTCTATAAAGAAGACTGTAGTGTATCAGTGAGATAGTGCCAACCAGCCCCAGGGTAGATGTTCATTGTTATTACTTCTAGTTTTAAATATATATAGTAATTTTGTCACGTAGATACTGAAGTCCTGTGGAATGAAGCCGTCCCTGGGAAACGTGCACAACAGCACATCTGATCTGGTAGAAAACGTGCACATCTTCCCGTCTTTGCTGCAGCTAGTCAATGTTGCACAATCCAATTTTTTGATGAGTAATGCACTCACTGGTCTGGGCCCTCTCTCACACACAGACAGAGAGAGAGAGAGAGAGGAAGAATGACACATGGGGCACATAGAATGTTTATTTTCCCTGTTTGAGTAAAAACATAATATGGACAACGTGTCATCATGAGCAAGACCTACTTTATTAGATAGACATTGTGTTCTAATGAAGAAAATCTTGAATTAAAAACTATTTCATATTTTAGAATTCCAACAATAAATAAATTACTTTCTCAGTCACTGGGTTCACTCATTTTAAATACATAGGTCTGCAAAATCAAAATTGCTCAGTACATGCCTTGATAGGTGTAGGTTTACCTTACTGACTCTGATAGGAGAATATATAAATATAATCCCTGCATAGTAAAAATCATAATTTACATATAAAGTAGAAATCAGGAAACCAACTGCCATCAGCTTCAATTGGTCTTAACCATTCGTCAATGTTTTGACTATATTGAAATAAAAGATGAATATCTCTGAAGTATCAATTGGTAAAAGGAGGACATCTATAATAAACCACTTCTGATCTGAGTATTTCCTGATTATAACACCACCCTTACATCCTCTGACTTGGGGGGTACATCCCAAATAGCACCCTATTCTCTAAATGCTGCACTACTTGTGACCAGAGCCCTATGGGCCCGGGTAAAAATAGTGCACTATATAGCAAATAGGGGGCCATTCAGGACGTAAGAGGGTAAAAGCAGGAGTCCCTAACAGTGCATTTGTAAAACAGTCAGCTTGTAACAGAGCAGTCACTTCATGACACATCACCATGATCATCAACAAAGAGGGCATTCATTCTTCCTCAACAAGACTTTAGGTCATTCTCCTCTTCTTCTTCGCCATACGAGATCTCCAACTCAAGGAGAGAGTCTGTTCCGAGTTTTGGTGTGCAGTGAAGTCACAGTCCCGAATGTTGAAAAGCGTACGTATTTACAGCCGATAAAATTGTTTTTTGCGGATTCGGATAACTACCTAAAAGAGAGAGCAAAAACAATTCAGTTTCAACATGTTCGCTCTGTTCATAGGAGTCATAACTTCCATAGTTCAGTAGGACTTCATAACCTCCACAAACCAATAGGTACACTACAACAACGGAGCCTTATATAAAGATAGTCAGGCACAGTCTCTGTCTCTGAGTCCTTAATGGCATCCTATTCCCTATATAGTGCCCTATGGGCCCTGGTCAAAAGTAGTGCACTATATAGGGAATATGATGCCATTTGGGTTGTTTTAGTGTTGAGCTCTTACCTATCAGTGTGGCGATCAACAGCCTTCCTTTATATTTAACCACCTAAGGAAACAGAGATGTCAGACAGCCTGGAACAGCTCGGTGTCCCCATCTTCTGAGCCCTCTGGTACAACTCATTGTCTCCAAAATAACGAGCTCGATACAGCAGGCCCTCCTCTGGAACACAACAACAAAGTACAATGGCTCAGTCCCAATTCTCCAATATTTTCCAGAAGTCTGCACTCCCTGTCGTGGATTTAAAAGCATATGATTGTTGTAAGCATTGTCTGGAGTGAGTTTCCACTATTGTTAAATCCATGCAAGAAAGTGAGCAAATGTACACCTTGGGACAAGGGAGCAGAATTGTGACGTAGCCTAAGACAAACGCCTACTTGGGCGTGGGTGTACATTACAATACAAGTTAAATAAGATAACAGGAAGTACTAAGAGAACGGCTAAAAAGAGTATCCTATTCCTTTGCCCAGACAACCAATCATCTGAATGATAATGTGTTGTAATGTAAAACTGCTATGTGCCTTTCCCCTGCCATGTAAACAGTGGTGGCTGGCACTTTTAATAGGAGGACGGGCTCATAGTAACGTCTGGAACAGAATCAATGGAATTGTACCATTCCTAGGGTCCTAGAAAATCTATAATGTTGAGAATGAGGACGGAATAACAGAATCCAGACATTAAAACTTAGTAGGGGAATCAACTAAATTAATTGAAAATCAAGTTTATCATCAAGACATGAACAGAATGCACCAGTGATTCATATTTCATGCATCTTTCTGAAGAGCCAATGAGAATTCCCCGTCTGTATGTGCGGTGCGGGCGTCTACCACTTTGTGTAACCGTTAGCGGTGATGCTATTGAATGATCTTCTGGACATGGGAAAGCCTTTCCATATCCATAAACCTTCTCAAATTAATTGTTAACTACAAAGTAGGCTATGCTTACCTGGCAGAAGGATATGATGATTATTGTGGGTATTTTGTTTTACAAAAACACCTCTAAACAAAACAGCCTCTTTCAAGGTGTACATTGGAGTTAAAATGGTAATCACACCCAAAAATGTATCAAATTTTTCCCAGACCTCAAAAGTGTTCTCCTGATGTGGTTTAAGCATTGTTGTAGACTTATAACATCCAATTAAATTATTTTAGATTTTTAAAAAAAAGCAACTGTGGGAAATGGAAACCTGGGAAAACAAAATGGAAAAAGCGGAATTTAGGGGGGGGAAATGATTTTTTTTATAGGTCCCTACATTCCATTCACTCTATTTCAGACATTATTATGAGCCGTCCTCCCATCACCAGCCTCCTCTGCATGTGAAGTAGTGCTATTTCTTCACAGAAGATATCACTTTCTGGTACTGTGTTATCAATCTTACGTTATAGCAAACAGTCTGTCTGTTTGAAACAGCCAAACAAACAGGACACAACCGGTTTAGGTCGGATCAGAACACCTGAAGCCTCCAACACTAAATCATTAAACACTCCTCCAGTAGACATCCATTTTAAAGTAGCCAGCCACTTGGAATTAACCGCAGGGCTCTCCAGAGGGTGGTGCGGTCTGCACAACGCATCACCGATGGCAAACTACCTGCCCTCCAGGACACCTACAGCACCCGATGTCACAGGAAGGCCAAAAAGATAATCAAGGAGACAGAGACAGGTCATTAAACAACAACCACCCAAGCCACTGCCTGTTCACCCAGCTATCATCCAGAATGTGAGGGCAGTACAGGTGCATCAAAGCTGGGACCGAGAGTCTGAAAAACATTGTCTATCTCAAGGCCATCAGACTGTTAAATAGCCATCACTAGCACATTAGAGGCTGCTGCCCTATATACATATAGACTTGAAATCACTGGCCACTTTAATAATGGAACACTAGTCATGTTTACATATTTTGCATTACTCATCTCATATGTATATACTGTATTCTATCCTACAATTCTTAATTCCTTTACTTTAGATTGGTGTGCATTGTTGTGAAATTGTTAGATATTACTTATTAGATATTACTGCACTGTTGGAGCTAGGAACACAAGCATTTCACTACACCCGCAATAACATCTACTAAACACGTGTATGTGATCAATACAATTTGATTTGGAGAATATTGATTCATCAATAGAACAACTTCATCATCCAAAGACAGACAAAAAGGTCAACGGAGAAGAGCTTGTTTGAAAAATCAACCTACTTCTGCTTCCAGCGGTTGTAGTTCTAAGAGTATGATGCTGGGGTTGTGGGTTCGATTCCCACATGGACCACATACTGAATAGGTGTCACTGTCAACGCTGACAGTTCTGGAAGTGTCTGCTAAAGGACCTTGTTATTCTCATAATAATATTAAGTGAACATACTCTGTTGTTTCTCCTTCCAGCAGTTGTTTCTGAGGTTGGAGATGTAATCATCCTCCACACTCCGCTCCACAGTCTTCAGATTCAGTCCGTTGTACTCCCTGGAGAAGTGGTCTCCCACATAGTACGGCACCCTCAAGGTCTCCGTGTACCTCTTGTGGGTGTGTCCAATAGACCTGAATTTGATGGCGATAGAGGCAGAGACCGATATAGAGAGACAGAGACAGATACAGAAAGACAGAGAGAGAGCAGTGAGTGAATTTCTATTTGTATTTTATTTAACTTGGCAAGTCAGTTAAGAACAAATTCTTATTTACAATGACGGCCTACCAGGGAACAGTGGGTTAACTGCCTTGTTCAGGGGCAGAACGACAGATTTTTACCATGTCAGCTCGGTGATTCGATCTAGCAACCTTTCGTTTACTGGCCCAACGCTCTAACCACTAGGCTACCAGCCTCTAACCACTAGGCTACCTGCCTCTAACCACTAGGCTACCTGCCTCTAACCACTAGGCTACCTGCCTCTAACCACTAGGCTACCTGCCTCTAACCACTAGGCTACCTGCCTCTAACCACTAGGCTACCTGCTGCCCCAGTGACGCTGCTTCACATGATCAAACCCACCAACACCAATCCCTTTATCGTGGGACATGACAGTGGACTACTCTCTGGCACAATCACTATAGTCTCCCACACGACAGTAACAGTGGTGATAAGACAGACAGAGGAGTAGAGTATTGGTGGTGATAGCCTGGTGGTTAGGTGCGTTGGGCCAGTAACCAGAAAGGTTGCTGGATCGAATCCCCGAGCTGACAAGGTAAAAATCTGTCATTCTGCCCCTGAGCAAGGCAGTTAACCCACTGTTCCCCGGGCGCCGATGACGTGGATGTCGATTAAGGCAGCCCACCGCACCTCTCTGATTCAGAGGGGTTGGGTTAAATAAAGATGACACATTTCAGTTGAATGCATTGTTGTACAACTGACTAGGTATCAAGCTTTCCCTTATTGCACAAGTTGACTGCAGGTATTAACTTAAGAAGTAGCTACAAATATTCACATTTATTGAGAAATTACAAATAAATAGTTTGACGGTATTGAAAAACCATACTGTGGCTTTTTCCAAATACCCTAGTGTACCGCCCAAGCCTACCAGCCATCGCCGGGTCTTAACCATGGGCCAGCCATCGCCGGGTCTTAACCATGGGCCAGCCATCGCCGGGTCTTAACCATGGGCCAGCCATCGCCGGGTCTTAACCATGGGCCAGCCATCGCCGGGTCTTAACCATGGGCCAGCCATCGCCGGGTCTTAACCATGGGCCAGCCATCACCGGGTCTTAACCATGGGCCAAAGAGCCCCTGCTGACGACTACCTTCCCCTAAAGTCAATCTATGACCTGTGACCTCCCTAAAGACTACCAGGCGGTGTCTCAAATGGCACCCTAGTCCCTATTTAGTGTCCTACCATTGAACAGAGCCCATAGGGATATTGCACTATATAGGGAATAGGGTGCCATCTCTGCACCTCAAACTAATGCAGCTAGCAAACACAAAAAAACTGCTGAAAACCACCTTTCCAAACAATTTCCAGAAATAATCATTACATGGTGAAATACATTGTCATAGCGGGATAACATCGCAATTGGAGGATAATCCGTCCCATCAAAGGCAGTTCAGCATTTTGTAATACAAGGAAAGAAGAATCATCAAATGATTGCATTATTTTGCGAGAAGTTGCTTAATACTATATCACAGTCAAATGTATGACTATATGAGTTTAAGACAGCACAGCTAGGGTTGCACAATTCTGTTAAGTTTTCCATTAATCCTGGTTGGAACATTCCCAGAATCAGAACATTCCCAAAACCTCTCTCATCGTCACTCAATGCCTAGGTTTATACATCCTACCATACCCTTGTCTGTACATTATGCCTTGAATCTATTCTTCCACACCTAGAAACCTGCTCCTTTTACTCTCTGTTCCGAACGCACTAGACAACCAATTCTTATAGCCTTTAGCCGTACCCTTATCCTACTCCTCCTCTGGTGATGTAGAGGTTAACCCAGGCCCTGCAGCCCCCAGCACCACTCCCATTCCCCAGGCGCTCTCATTTGTTGACTTCTGTAACCGTAACAGCCTTGGTTTCATGCATGTTAACATCAGAAGCCTACTCCCTATGTTTGTTTTATTCACTGCTTTAGCACAACCCTGATGTCCTAGCCATGTCTGAATCCTGGCTTAGGAAGGCAACCAGAAATCCTGAAATTTCCATCCAACTACAACATTTTCCAACAAGATAGAATTTCCAAAGGGGGAGGAGTTGCAATCTACTGCAGAGATAGCCTGCAGAGTTCTGTCATACTATCCAGGTCTGTGCCCAAACAATTAGAGCTTCTACTTCTAAAAATCCACCTTCCCAGAAACAAGTCTCTCACCGTTGCCGCTTGTTATAGACCCCCCTCAGCCCCCAGCTGTGCCCTGGACACCATATGTTAATTAATTGCCCCCCATCTATCTTCAGAGTTCGTACTGTTAGGTGACCTAAACTGGGACATGCTTAACACCCCGGCCATCCTACAATCTAAGCTAGATGCCCTCAATCTCACACAAATTATCAAGGAACCTACCAGGTACAAGCCTAAATGCGTAACGATGGGCACCCTCTTAGATATCATCCTGACCAACTTGCCATCTAAATACACCTCTGCTGTCTTCAACCATGATCTCAGCGATCACTGCCTCATTGCCTGCGTCCGTAATGGGTCCGCGGTCAAACGTCCACCCCTCATCACTGTCAAACGCTCCCTAAAACACTTCAGTGAGCCGTCCTTTCTAATCGACCTGGCCCGGGTATCCTGAAAGGATATTGACCTCATCCCGTCAGTAGAGGATGCCTGGTTGCTCTTTAAAAGTGCTTTCCTCACCATCTTAAATAAGCATGCCCCATTCAAAAAAAATGTAGAACTAAGAACAGATATAGCCCTTGGTTCACCCCAGACTTGACTGCCCTTGACCAGCACAAAAACATCTGCATTAGCTTCGAATAGCCCCTGCGATATGCAACTTTTCAGGGAAGTTAGGAACCAATATACACAGTCAGGAAAGCTAAGGCTAGCTTTTTCAAACAGAAATTTGCAACCTGTAGCACTAATTCCCAAAGGTTTTGGGACACTGTAAAGTCAATGGAGAATAAGAGCACCTCCTCCCAGCTGCCCACTGCACTGAGGCTAGGAAACATTGTCACCACCAAAAAAAATCTACGATAATAATGTCAATAAGCATTTTTCTACGGCTGGTCATGCTTTCCACCTGGCTACCCCTACCCCGGCCAACAGCTTTGCACCCCCCCACTTCTCCTTCACCCAAATCCAGACAGCTGATGTTCTGAAAGAGCTGCAAAATCTGGATCCCTACAAATCAGCTGGGCTAGACAATCTGGACCCTCTCTTCCTAAAATTATACGCCGAAATTGTTGCAACCCCTAATACTAGCCTGTTCAACCTCTTTTGTATCGTCTGAGATCCCCAAAGATTGGAAAGCTGCCGCGGTCATCCCCCTCTTCAAAAGGGGGAGACACTCTAGACCCAAACTGTTATAGACCTATATCCATCCTGCCCTGCCTTTCTAAAATCTTCGAAAGCCAAGTTAACAAACAGATCACCGACCATTTCGAATCCCACTGTACCTTCTCCACAGGGTTCAATTCTCGGCCCGACTCTTTTCTCTGTACATATCAATGATGTCGCTCTTGCTGCTGGTGATTCTCTGATCCACCTCTACGCAGACGACACCATTCTGTATACATCTGGCCCTTCTTTGGGCACTGTGTTAACAAACCTCCAAACGAGCTTCAATGCCATACAACACTCCTTCCGTGGTCTCCAACTGCTCTTAAATGCTAATAAAACTAAATGCATGCTCTTCAACCGATTGCTGCCCGCACCTGCCCGCCCAACTAGCATCACTACTCTGGACGGTTCTGACTTAGAATATGTGGACAACTACAAATACCTAGGTGTCTGGTTAGACTGTAAACTCTCCTTCCAGACTCACATTAAGCATCTCCAATCCAAAATTAAATCTAGAATCGGCTTCCTATTTCGCAACAAAGCATCCTTCACTCATGCTGCCAAACATACCCTCGTAAAACTGACTATCCTACCGATCCTTGACTTCGGCGATGTCATTTACAAAATAGCCTCCAACACTCTACTCAGCAAATTGGATG
>QNTS01004083.1:17557-46628 GCA_003317085.1 Hucho hucho | reverse complement strand
GCCCGCCCGACTAGCATCACTACTCTGGACGGTTCTGACTTAGAATATGTGGACAACTACAAATACCTAGGTGTCTGGTTAGACTGTAAACTCTCCTTCCAGACTCACATTAAGCATCTCCAATCCAAAATTAAATCTAGAATCGGCTTCCTATTTCGCAACAAAGCATCCTTCACTCATGCTGCCAAACATACCCTCGTAAAACTGACTATCCTACCGATCCTTAACTTCGGCGATGTCATTTAAAAAATAGCCTCCAACACTCTACTCAGCAAACTGGATGTCACCAAAGCCCCATAAACTACCCACCACTGTGACCTGTATGCTCTCGTTGGCTGGCCCTCGCTACATATTCGTCGCCAAACCCACTGGCTCCCGGTCATCTATAAGTCTTTGCTAGGTAAAGCCCTGCCTTATCTCAGCTCACTGGTCACAATAGCAACACCCACCCCTAGCACACGCTCCAGCAGCTATATTTCACTGGTCATCCCAAAAGCCAACAACTCCTTTGGCCGCCTTTCCTTCCAGTTCTCTGCTGCCAATGACTGGAACGAATTGCAAAAATCACTGAAGCTGGAGACATTTAAGCATCAGCTGTCAGAGCAGCTTACCGATCAATGTACCTGTACACAGCCAATCTGTAAATAGCACACTCAACTACCTCATCCCCATATTGTTATTTATCTTCTTGCTCTTTTGCACCCCAGTATCTCTACTTGAACATCATCATCTGCACATCTATCACTCCAGTGTTAATGCTAAATTGTAATTATTTCACCTCTATGGCCTATTTATTGCCTTACCTCCCTAATCTTCTACATTTGCAAACACTGTACATAGATTTGTCTATTGTGCTATTGACTGTACGTTGTTTATGTGTAACTCTGTGTTGTTGTTTTTGTCGCACTGCTTTGCTTTATCTTGGCCAGGTCGCAGTTGTAAATGAGAACTTGTTCTCAACTGGCCTACCTGGTTAAAAAGGTGAAATATCTCTATATTTTTTTTAAAGAACAGAAGGACCAGGCTACTCCACGAGGTTATCATCCAGGTGGGGGGGGGGTGGGGGGGGTCAGGGGTTAGACTCACGGCCTGAAGCTGAGGCTGTAGGGGGCGGTGGAAACCATCATCTGACTGAGAGCTGACACAACCACCAGGATGACGATGGGCAGCAGCTGGACAAAGAGGGCAAAGCCTCCCTGAAAATCACAACACACAGGTTTGTTAGACACAACAATGACAAACTGATAGGGTAGACTATACAGGTTTGTTAGACACAACAATGACAAACTGATAGGGTAGACTATACAGGTTTGTTAGACACAACAATGACAAACTGATAGGGTAGACTATACAGGTTTGTTAGACATAACAATGACAAACTGATAGGGTAGACTATACAGGTTTGTTAGACATAACAATGACAAACTGATAGGGTAGACAACACAGGTTTGTTTGATTAACTGATAACACTGGAAAACGGGTCTTAAGCTTAGCAATCCACTTTGCACAGGCTAATTTCACATACACTATATATACACAAAAGTATGTGGACACCCTTTCAAATGAAAAGATTTGGCTTATTCAGCCACACCCGTTGCTGACAGGTGTATAAAATTGAGCACACAGCCATGCAATCTCCATAGACAAACACAACATCCGCTGTGAAGTGGTAGGCCACACAAGCTCACAGAACGGGACCACAGAGTGATGAAGCCCGTAGCGCATCAGCTCACCGCCATTGGGCTCTGGAACAGTGGAAACAACGCTGCCTGCCTTCCACAGTTTGTGGAAGGCCCCTTTCCTGTTTCAGCATGACAATGCCCACGTGCACAAAGCGAGGTCCATACAGAAATGTTTTGTCGAGATTGGTGTGGAAGAACTTGACTGGCCTGCACAGAGCCCTGACCACAACCCCATCAAACACCTTTGGGATGAATTGAAACACCGACTGCGAGCCAGGCCTAATCACCCAAAATCAGTACCCCCAACCTCACTAATGTGGCTGAATGGAAGCAAGTCCCCACAACAATGTTCCAACATCTAGTGGAAATCCTTCCCAGAAGAGTGGAGGCTGTTATAGCAGCAAAAGGGGGGGACCAACGCCATATTAATGCCCATGGTTTTGGAATGAGATGTTCGACAAGCAGGTGTCCACATACTTTTGGTCATGTAGTGTAACAATACAGTCCCACCCAATTAGACCATTCTCAGTTTGCAGCGCAAAAATGACTCAAGGACTCCCCCTGCTGTACATTAGAAAACGGCTAAATTTATCTACTTAATGACCTGAACTGCAAAATGTGCAATCACGAAAAAAAAACACTGGCATACCTCTCTCTGTTGTCCCTGTTGTCCCGCTGGCCTCTGATAACGGCCATTTCTGTATACATGAACGTTGCCTTGAGAAGCAAAACAGACAACCGATAGAGCGTTAGTAGTGGAGGTGTCAGTACAATGACACACACTGATGAAGTAAAATTTGTAGACGCAATGGTTTCTAATGACTGTGTGTGTCACTCACTTGCTGGAAAACCCCCTCCGAAGAACATATTGAAGAGGTCCTCAGGTGAAATATCAGCCTGGAAGTCGCCGTTGGTCTGGCCCTGTCTTGACGGATGTCTCTTCTCCTCACCACACTGGTCATACTGTTTCCTCTTGTCAGCATTACTCAAGCAGGCATAGGCATTTCCAATAGCTGGGGGGGAGAAAACAAAACACCTTTTGGGTACCTTCAAATTACATTAAATTATATACAATTAATTGGAGCGGTTTCCTGGACACAGATTAGACTAGAAAGCATTCTCCGTTGAACACATTTAAGTCCAGGACCAGGCTTAAATCTGTGTCCAGCGAAACCAGCGCCTTGAATGGTTATCACATTAAAATAAGTAAGAGAATACGTAGGGTTTGGGCGTACCTTTAAAAGCCTCCGTGGCACCGGGTGCGTGGTTTTTGTCGGGATGGAATTTCAACGCTAATTTTCGATATGATTTTTTGAGATCATCTTCAGACGCATCTTTCTTCACTCCAAGAATCTCGTAGAAGTCTTTACACTGTTTTATTCTGCAAAGAAAGAAGACAACAATATACGAAAAAAAGACAACAATTGCAAAAAAAACTAAATTGTTTCAAGATAGTGTCAAGTCATGGCACATGTTCTGATAGGGAAGATTCATTGTAAAAAGTGGATGTTTGATGTTTAATGTTTTAGAAGCAGTTTCAATATAACATGCTATTTGGCAGACGCGTTTATCCACACACACGCACGCAGGGCGGCAGGTAGCCTAACGGTTAAGAGCGCTGGGCTAAAAATCTGAAAGGTCGCTGGTTCGAATCCGAGCCAGAAACCTCTCGCATTTAACCCACAACAACAACTGCTCCCCGGGCACCGATGACATGGATTTCGATTAAGGCAGCCCCCCGCACCTCTCTGATTCAGAGGGGTTGGGTTAAATGAGGGAGACACATTTTGGTTTAATGTAATTCAGTTAAGTGTCCTTTTCCTTCACTTTCCTTGCAATTACATTTTATATGATAATAATTGCAATGATACTAAATTGCATCCTACTTCTTGACAGCATCCAGTTGATCGGAGGTATAGGATTTGGCTGTCTGTGAGGCCTTCTCTCCTTGGTCCTCCTCCCCAGGTCTTCGCTGCCTTGGCCCAGTGCCATCACTGGTTCCTGACTGGTTGTCATCACCAGGGGTGAAACCATTTTTTGCAATCAAGTCCAGCAGTGCTGGAAATACAGATAGAGTAACATTTAGAGGAACATTAGAGTATCGTAGTTTTCCCCCAGAAAACGTCTCCACTGAGCAGGCCCATCGGGGGCAAATCTCTGATGACATCTCCCTCTTGTACAGTCAGAAGCACCTGGAGTGAGTTATTCTAAGTAACAGCGTCAAAGACCGCTAGCTATGCAGCTACACCGGTTGTATTTAGCTAGAAACATGACATTAGGAGCCACTGAACGTACCGACTACATAGCTAACGTTAGGTAGCTCGCTAGCTGGCTAATTTAACCAACAGAAATCACCGGACTGTGTATACTACAACTACAACAGCGACAATGCAAAAACCGAGACCGATTAGATGTATTATGTGGAGAAAAAACCCCAGCGATAATTATCTAGCTATAGCAGTGAGATGGGTAACGTATTTCCACAACTTATAGCGGGCCCTGAATTTCCCCAGTAATAAAGATAGCCTGGGTGCTACTGGCGTTCATGTCGCTTCTCCAGCGGCCGTCTCTTACCTCTCGCCTTATCCGTCGGGAAAAGTTTCTGTGCTTTTTCTAGAAATCTAACGGCCTTCTCTGCTTGATTGTTTGTTAATGCAGCAGTGGCAATGTCAATGCACCGCTCTGCTTCGTCCCTGTTTACTTCCATTGCGGGACGCAGCTTGAGGTAAATAAAACCAAATCACCCCNGTCACATACACATGGTTAGCAGATGTTAATGCGAGTGTAGCGAAATGCTTGTGCTTCTAGTTCCGACCATGCAGTAGTATCTAACAAGTAATCTAACAATTTCACAACAACTACCTTATACACACAAGAGTAAAGGAATGAATACGAGTATGTACATATAAATATATGGATGAGCGATGGCTGACCGGCGTAGGCAAGATGCAGTAGATGGTATAGAGTACAGTATATACATATAAGATGAGTAATGTAGGATATGTAATCATTTTTAAGGGTCTCGAGCTTAATGATGAGCTTGGAGGGTACTATGGTGTTAAATGCTGAGTTGTAGTCGATGAACAGCATTCTTACATAGGTATTCCTCTTGTCCAGATGGGTTAGGGCAGTATGCAGTGTGATTGCGATTGCGTCATCTGTGGACCTATTGGGACGGTAAGCAAATTGGAGTGGGTCCAGGGTGTCTGGCAGGATGGAGGTGATATGATCCTTGACTAGTCTCTCAAAGCACTTCATGATGACGGAAGTGAGTGCTACGGGGCGATAGTCATTTATCTCAGTTACCTTAGCTTTCTTGGGAACAGGAACAATGGTGGCCCTCTTGAAGCATGTGGGAACAGCAGACTGGGATAAGGATTAATTGAATATGTCCGTAAACACACCAGCCAACTGTTCCGCGCATGCTCTAAGGACACGGCCAGGGATGCCATCTGGGCCAGCAGCCTTGCGAGGGTTAACACATTTAACTGTTTTACTCACGTTGGCTGCGGTGAAGGTGAGCCCGCAGGTTTTGGTAGCGGGTCGTGTCGGTGGCACTGTATTGTCCTCAAAGCGAGCAAAGAAGTTGTTTAGTTTGTCTGGGAGCAGGACATCGTGGTCCGCGACGGGGCTGGTTTTCTTTTTGTAGTCCGTGATTGACTATAGACCCTGCCACATTCCTCTCGTGTCTGAGCCGTTGAATTGTGACTCTACTTTGTCTCTATATTATGCTTAGCTTGTTTGATTGCCTTGCAGAGGGAATAGCTACACTGTTTGTATTCAGTCATGTTTCCGGTCGCCTTACCCTGGTTAAAAGCAGTGGTTCGCACTTTCAGTTTTGCGCGAACAAAAGACATCACCTACAGAGAGATGAACCTGGAGAAGCAGGCTGGTCCTGGTTTGTGTTTGTCAACAGAGCCCCAGGACAGCAACACAATTAGACCCAACCAAATCATGAGAAAACAAAAATATAATTACTTGACACATTGGAAAGAATTAACATTTTAAAAAACTGAGCAAACCAGAATGCTATTTGGCCCTAAACAGAGAGTACACAGTCGCAGAATACCTGACCACTGTGACTGACACAAACTTAAGGAAAGCTTTGACTATAAACAGACTTGTAGCCTTGCTATTGAGAAAGGCCGCTGTAGGCTGAGCTGGCTCTCAGGAGAAGACAGGCTATGTGCACACTGCCCACAAAATGAGGTGGAAACTGAGCTGCACTTCCTAACCTCCTGCCAAATGTATGACCATATTTATTTTATTTATTTACCTTTATTTAACTAGGCAAGTCAGTCACATATTTCCCTCAGATTACACAGACCCACAAAGAATTGGAAAACTCCCATATCTATTGGGTGAAATACCAGCGTGCCATCACAGCAGCAAGAAAAGGGAAACCAGTGAAGAACAAACACCATTGTAAATACAACCCATATTTATGTTTATATATTTTCCCTTTTGTACTCGTTGCAACACTGTATATAGACATAATATGACATTTGAAATGTCTCTATTCCTCTGGAACTTTTGTGAGTGTAATGTTTACTGTTCATTTTATATTGTTTATTTCACTTTTGTTTATTATTATCTGTTTCACTTGCTTTGACAATAAATCCCTTTGACTTGAATGGCCCTCATGGGGCCCCATGATGGAGCCAGATTATGTTTTATCGCAGGTCCAGCAAAATGCTTCCGTATCTAGTTCAAACAGAGCAGCAATATCTAGCAATACAAATAACAATACACACATAATCCAAAAGTAAAATAAAATAATAATAATAATAAAGAACAAGATAATAAGACATCAGAATGAGCCAGAGGTGGCACCACGAGTTCAAAGGTGGTGTGGCAAAATTAGTACGTGCCTTTTCTCGGGCCTGGTTGTTCCTGATCTCATGACCTGGTCTCTCTGCTCTCCTGTAGTCCACGATCAGATCGTTGAGGGAGAGATTAGCAAACTGACCTGTTTCTTTGTCTGGGGATTTGAACCGGCATCCCATATTATTACCTTAATAAAAATAATACGGGTTGCAGGTTTGAATCCCGGGTCCGATGAGAAAAGTCTGGTGGGACAGCTAACAGAGACTTTTATGAAATCCTAGATACCGTAGCTTAATGTTGTGCTGAAACAGGAAGGATCATCTACCGCAGGTATTCCCAAACTGGGGAACACGCGCAATGCCGTCGGAGGTACGCCAAATAAAAATGTGATTCACATTTAAAATAATAATCATGTCAAACGGAGCTATACATTTGGGTGATGTTTTTTTTCTCTCGCCTGAGTAGCCTCGTTTCACTGCCAAAATAAAATGAAACCATCTAGTGTTCAGCGAAATAACAACACAATGTCTGATACAGGTAGCCTAGTCAAATCATTAACATCCAACCACATTAACCATTACTCTCTCACGGGAATTCCACTAACGGTCTGTATGTAGCCAAATGTAGCTGCTGCTCAGTGTTGCCAACTTAGCGACTTCGGTCTCTATATTTACCGAGTATTCAGACCCCTCTAGCGACACATTTTCAAAAAAGCGACTAAAGACTTTTTCTGGTGTTATTGGAGACTCTGACTCTTCTCAACGAGCAGTGGGTGCTGCCGTGGGCCCCACCGCCGTCCCAAAGCACTCACAGGCGGCCCAGTCCTCCCGCAGCAGTCAGAGCAGGAGATGTTCACCCCTCCACCTCCAGACTGCAAATGAATCGCGCATGCGGGAAGCCACTGCTGGCTGATATATATATATAGCAAAGCACCTGAGTGAGTTGGGTGTGCAAATACGTAGGTACTTTCCCGAAATGGATGACACAAACAACTGGATTCATTATCCCTTTCATGACCTGCCTCCAGTCCACTTATCGATATCTGAACAAGAGAGAGCCTCATCAATCAGAAGCCACTGCCAGATTTCTGTATTGGGCTCAGAGTATTCTGCCTTGGCAAGTCGGGCTGTTAAAACACTGATGCCCTTTGCAACCATGTACCTATGTGAGAGTGGATTCTTGGCCCTCACTAGCAAGAAAACTAAATACAGGCACAGACTGTGTGTGGAAAATGATTCAAGACTGAGACTCTCTCCAGTACAACCCAACATTGCAGAGCTGTGTGCATTCTTTCAAGCACACCCTTCTCATTAACCTGTGGTGAGTTATTCACAATTTTTGATGAACAAATAAGGTTTTATATGTAAGATGGTTAAATAAAGAGCAAAATTATTGATTATTATTATATTATTATTTGTGCCCTGGTCCTATAGGAGCTCTTTGTCACTTCCCAAGAGCCGGGTTGTGACAAAAACTCACACTCATTCTTATGTTTAATAAATGTATCGTATAGTGTGTGTGGCAGGCTTACAATGGCAAAAAACAACATTTGAGTGTGCTGACCCTGGTGCTAGAGGGGGTACGCAGCTGGAGGTTGAATGTGTGAAAGGGTGCAGGACTATAAACAGTTTGGGAACCACTGATCTACCGTAACTTGTCCAATAAGACATGTTTGTTTTCCTTTTCTGTTGCAAAAGGTTTTGAAACAGTGTGCACTGGTGACCCAGTTAATTTCCCCTCCTCTTTGAAGTGTTGATTGTGCTTTGGCTTATTATAAGTTCTGTTATTATTGGGATTATTATATAATATTTACAACTATACTTACAGATTAGACAAAAGGTACAATGTATTTTTATTTGATTGGGCATTTGAAAAATATATTAATTCATATCAACGTGGCATTTAAATACAGGAACATACAGTATCTTCAACACAGTATATTTCCCACCTGTAGAAAATCTTCTATTTACAGTGCATTACAACATTTCTCGCAAAATGTGTCAAGACTGTTGCTAAGGCATTTCAAGAATACTGGAAAAATAACTGCACTGCAAACAGTAGAGCAACAACAATTCATTTAATTATCCATTTATTGAAAATATCTCTGAATTTTACTTCAGAATATATTTCACATTTTACATATACCAGAACATAAGAATGATAACAGTTTTGCTTCCCTCAACATGACAGAATTAACAATATTTATTTTGGAATCATTGATTAATACACCAAGAGAAGTATTTGTGTGACTTGTTGTAATCATTTGGAGTTCAGTAAACTCTACGATTAGCTCTCACTAGCATTTCACATGAAAGTATCCTGTTCCCAGACCACTGTGTGCTGTATCGCCAACTCCTACAGTTGTTTTGATATACAGCACAAACCCATCTGGGAACTGGGACCAGTCTGACATTAAAGCACCTTTGTGTTCAAAAGTTCCATGCAGATGCCATGTCCTGTCTCTGTACCTCCTTCAGGTTGGCACGTCTATCGGACTCGGCCATTGTCCACTAAAGTACATTAAATACAGTCAACCACCAATTCATTCGTCTCTGATGGAACTAAAACACATAGATCTGCATTGTGGTACATGTCATTTCTGCCTTTAACTTTGGCTGTTTTTAACAAAACTAAATGGGATGTGAACACAGAAAGGATCAGGAATGGATTTAAGTAGTCATAAGGCATTGGGCAGTAGTAGAGTATCCTGACTCAGTCTTTTCAAAGGTCCAGTACAGTCAAGAACGTGATTTCCTGTGTTTTAGATATATATTTCAACACTAGGAGGTTGGAATAATAATGTGAAATTGTGAAAATTATGATAATTTCCTTTTGTTTTGGTGAGAGGGAGTTTTGGCCTTCCATGGTGACATCACCATGTAGTAAATTTGTTAATAGACCAATAAGAAAGAGAGTTCCAAACCTCTCTGCAATAACAGCTAGTTTTCAGTTTCCCCTCCCCACTCAGACCACATCCAGACAGTCCTAGCTAAACATTTGCTTGAGAAATTGCTCTTTGCTACGAAGGTATTTTTCTTTCTTTTTGACCATTTTAAATTGAAAACAATCACAGTAAGATACTTAATTGTTACCCAGAAATGCTAGATATTGCAATAAAAATAGCTGCATTGGACCTTTAAAAATCGTGTAAAAAAGGTGCTCAAATAATTCTGTCCATTTTAGAAGTCCTGTGCTAGAAGCAATACTTTATGACATTTTCTTTCAGTAAATGAAAACCACAAACGGCAAAAAAATATACAATACATGCATACGGAACATTTTGTAAAGTTAACATACAAACAGAATCTTTCAAGTTGAATGAAAAGTAACTCCCCTATTGAACAATCTCCTCCTGAGTCACAATCTGAGCCTCTGTAGAACATCCAAAGGCCCCTGGATCTTCTATTGACCAAATAACACCTGGGCCTACTGCATGTGTTACTACCTTACTGAGGGAAAACATTTCACCAAGAATGCCTCAGTGTCAATGTTATCTTTTGCATGCTATACGACTGTCTCAGGTAACAACTAATTGACTTTATTTAGCTAGTGTCAGAGAAATCAGGGCAGTTGTTTAGGTTAGGACAAAGACCACACTTTTAAGCATTGGCCCAGTAACCGAAAGGTCACTGGTTCGAATCCCAGAGCTGACTAGGCGAAAAAAATCTGCCGATGTGCCCTTGAGCAAGGCACTTAACCCTAGTTGCTCCTGTAAGTTGCTCTGGATAAGAGCGTCTGCTAAATGTCTAAAATATTTTAAAATCTTGTACAATCTTATGACCTAAGTAGCTTGCTAAACAGCATTATCCAGCTACAAGGGGCTAATAATGGCTCTATGGTACGGCTGCACTAGACACGTCCAACCAATGGCACATTATGGGTACAGAGGTAACTGGCAAAATAACAGCACCACCAACATCGTCTTAATGGGGAGCTGGCCCACCACGAGCCAGAACAGCTTCACAGTGGCATAGATCCTACAAGTGTCTGGAACTCTGTTGGAGGGATGCCACACCATTGTTCCAGGAGAAATTCCACCAGTTGGTGTTTTGTTGGCGGTGGTGTAAAACGCTGTCTCAGAAGTCGCTCCAGAATCTCCCGCAAGTGTCCAATTGGGTTGAGATATGGTGACTGAGACGGCTATAGCATATGGTTTACAACGTTTTCATGCTCATCAAACCACTCGTGCCCTGTGGATGGGGGGGTATTGTCATCCTATGGGGACATAGCCATGGAAACCATAATAATGTCCTGCCCAACAATTTTCTGCATGACCCTAAGCATAATGGGATGTTAATTGCTTAATTAACTTAGGAAACCACACCTGTGTGGAAGCACCTGCTTCAATACACTTTGTATCCCTCATTTCCTCAAGTGTTATTATTTTGGATTTATTATCAAATATTACGAGAAAATCCACGGACATTTTCATGCTATGGCAGAGAGGAAGGTATGGAAGAAATGTACCGTATAGTAGTTGGTGAATGTTTTAAACTAAATGTGTATTAACTCCTTATATAACAATTTTATCAATAAGTTAAATATTATGGTACTGAGGATACTGGGCCAGGTAGTCTAGTGGTTAGAGCGTTGGGCCAGCAACCAGAAGATCCAATCCCCGCGCTGACAAGGTAAAAATCTGTCGTTCTGCCCCTGAACAAGGCAGTTAACCCACTGTTCCTAGGCCGTCATTGTAAATAAGAATTTGTTCTTAACTGACTTGCCTGGTTCAATAAATAAATACTACAGGTCCCTCTTCAAGGATACACAGGATTCAGAAGCACATTTTATGGCCATAATCCTAACTACATTTTACATTCACCTTTTACTAGTTTACTTTTATCAACTAATAATTTTTCATTAAGTTGTCTTTTTGTCAATTCAATTAAAAGTACTGTAGACTACAAATAGCTTGTAAAAAGCGCACACAGCCTACGGTAGAATGGCCATGGCATAGGCAGAGAACTGTTTTATATTCATGGCCGGATTACCAACTGGGAAATTAGATTTAAAACGGAACATTTTTCTCTCTGCCCCATGGCAAAATGTGTACAATTGCAGGAAGTTAGCTTTAAAAAATGTCTTGCTCCACTGCCAAGAGGGAGGGGGGGGGGGGGCTCCAAAAATATTCTTGCCTAGGGCCCCAGATGTGGTTAGTCAGCCCTGCTTCTATAAGAAACAGCACATTCAAAAATGTTTTTTACTATATATATACAGTGGGGCAAAAAAGTATTTAGTCAGCCACCAATTGTGCAAGTTCTCTCACTTAAAAAGATGAGAGAGGCCAGTAATTTTCATCATAGGTACACTTCAACTATGACAGACAAAATGAGGAAAAAAAATCCAGAAAATCACATTGTAGGATTTTTAATTAATTTATTTGCAAATTATGGTGGAAAATAAGTATTTGGTCACATACAAACAAGCAAGATTTCTGGCTCTCACAGACCTGTAACTTCTTCTTTAAGAGGCTCCTCTGTCCTCCACTCGTTACCTGTATTAATGGCACCTGTTTGAACTTGTTATCAGTATAAAAGACACCTGTCCACAACCTCAAACAGTCACACTCCAAACTCCACTATGGCCAAGACCAAAGAGCTGTCAAAGGACACCAGAAACAAAATTGTAGACCTGCACCAGGTTGGGAAGACTGAATCTGCAATAGGTAAGCAGCTTGGTTTGAAGAAATCAACTGTGGGAGCAATTATTAGGAAATGGAAGACATACAAGACCACTGATAATCTTCCTCGATCTGGGGCTCCACGCAAGATCTCACCCCGTGGGGTCAAAATGATCACAAGAACGGTGAGCAAAAATCCCAGAACCACACGGGGGGACCTAGTGAATGACCTGCAGAGAGCTGGGACCAAAGTAACAAAGCCTACCATCAGTAACACACTACGCCGCCAGGGACTCAAATCCTGCAGTGCCAGACGTGTCCCCCTGCTTAAGCCAGTACATGTTCAGGCCCGTCTGAAGTTTGCTAGAGAGCATTTGGATGATCCAGATGAGGATTGGGAGAATGTCATATGGTCAGATGAAACCAAAATAGAACTTTTTGGTAAAAACTCAACTCGTCGTGTTTGGAGGACAAAGAATGCTGAGTTGCATCCAAAGAACACCATACCTACTGTGAAGCATGGGGGTGGAAACATCATGCTTTGGGGCTGTTTTTCTGCAAAGGGACCAGGACGACTGATCCGTGTAAAGGAAAGAATGAATGGGGCCATGTATCGTGAGATTTTGAGTGAAAACCTCCTTNGATTCAGTCTTCCCAACCTGGTGCAGGTCTACAATTTTGTTTCTGGTGTCCTTTGACAGCTCTTTGGTCTTGGCCATAGTGGAGTTTGGAGTGTGACTGTTTGAGGTTGTGGACAGGTGTCTTTTATACTGATAACAAGTTCAAACAGGTGCCATTAATACAGGTAACGAGTGGAGGACAGAGGAGCCTCTTAAAGAAGAAGTTACAGGTCTGTGAGAGCCAGAAATCTTGCTTGTTTGTATGTGACCAAATACTTATTTTCCACCATAATTTGCAAATAAATTCATTAAAAATCCTACAATGTGATTTTCTGGATTTCTTTTTCTCATTTCGTCTGTCATAGTTGAAGTGTACCTATGATGAAAATTACAGGCCTCTCTCATCTTTTTAAGTTGGAGAACTTGCACAATTGGTGGCTGACTAAATACTTTTTTGCCCCACTGTATATATATATATATATTTAGCTCTAACCTGGTTGAAAATCTAGGGAGGGGCAGCATGTATTCTTAATTTATTTTCTAAGATGTATAAAATCTCTAATCTCTTTTCGTGACCGTCATGTCTGTGCTTCATTCAGTTCCACTGCGAACCCTCTCAACAAAGTAAGAGTCCTTCTGTATACTTTAAACACTGTGCTGTAAACTGTAACAATGTTGAATAAGAACCAAGTCAGTTGAAACCTAATAAATCTCATATACTCTATGAAATGGAACATGGTTTTCCACGTTTCAGGACTCTATTCCTTGTTAATATCCAGTAATCCAGTAATCCAGTAATCCAGTAATCCAGTAATCCAGTAATCTAGTAATCTAGTAATCCAGTAATCCAGTAATCCAGTAATCCAGTAATCTAGTAATCCAGTAATCTAGTAATCCAGTAATCCAGTAATCCAGTAATCTAGTAATCCAGTAATCTAGTAATCCAGTAATCCAGTAATCCAGTAATCTAGTAATCCAGTAATCCAGTAATCCAGTAATCTAGTAATCCAGTAATCCAGTAATCCAGTAATCATCGTATTAAAGTAACTGTCCGCTCTTTCCAGATTTGTATGAAATATGACTTGCAATTAATTACAATATGAGTGAAATAGTTTTCCTTCCAATTTTCTTTTGATTAAGTCTGTTAAAAAGCAGATTTTCTGTGTTGGAATGGTGTGGGCGTATATACCGGTCATTAAAAATATTCACGCGAGTAGACCGCTGATTGGCCAGCACATCATACTCCATGAGGAAATAGCAAGCATTTTTTAAACCGTCTGTTTGAGATACAGGTTTGAAGTGGTTTTCTTTTTAACTGTTTTTTCATCCTTAAATTTATGTTTTGGCCACAAATACAAGTATAGGACGAGTCCGCAACATTATTTGGGTATGAGTAAACAGAATATGAACTTTAAAAGTGATATTTTCACTGGACAGTTACTTTAAGAATAGAAAAGTATCTGTTTTGGTTACATGACCCACATTACATGAAAGCAACGGACACAACTGACAGCTTCACTTCAAGATGGAGATTTAAAAAGTCACAACAACAAGTTTAAAATGTAATTTGAGCTTACTTATTTTTCAAATCTCTCCTTTAATACTTGACTGCAGTTTAAGAAACTCTGGATTGATTGCCTATGCAACATCAATGTACCATTGCAGCAGAAGAAGCATTCTCAGCTCAAGAAGACCTCCTCCAGCCTACTGAGGGAGGCTTGACCAATGGCAGCATACCAGCTTTGGCAACAGACAGATTTGTACCACTTCACACAACAGACTATTTGCTGCAGCGAAGAAGAAATTCAACAGTAAAACATAACAAGGTGATTCAAGTCCCTATTTTAAAAAGCTAACATGAATCTTTAAGAACTCGTCAGGAAATGTATTGCTCACAAAGGAGAAGAGTGAAGCCGTGACTGTAGCTACAAGATAGAGAAGCGCCTCTCAAAATTACACTGCAAACTAAACTTTTGTCGGTTTTATATATATTTCTTTACATTGGTTTTGTTTTGGAGCTTTTTTTGAGATTGGGGAAAACCTCCTAGCCATTCCGGTTCCGGGTGCTTCCGTCCCCAGTGCGCTGAGCCCGGGCCAGCACTATTTCAGGGGACACTCTCTTGCAGTCCTTTGCCAGGCCGAGGAAACACATCAAGTCGATGAAACAGGTAGTCAGGTTCAGTTTGCAGCCAAACTCACTTGATGCATAATCATAAGGGAAGGTGTGGTGATAGTTATGGAATCCTTCACCTGAAAGTGACAGGAAACCATAGTTGGGTTAACCATTGGCCATTATTTACACAGAATAATATATTCAAGATATCTTGCAAGATGTGAACACCCACACATGGTTTGATATAGAGCAGCTACTATAAATATCATCTTCTGTCAAGCACAGAGTTGGGAACTCAAAAACCTCAAAATTCATGGTCTGCATAAACGTGCTCTGCTCTACAATGAATAACCAATCCCCTTTCCATCTCTTTGCCAAACATGTGGAATCAAACTGACAGCATGTAAAAACATATTACATGTTCAATATCACTCAGGAAGGTAATTACAAGCACAGAAGTCAAAGCTTGTTATGTTAGGCTACTGTTCTGCCATAACTGTGTAGTATACAGTCGTGGCCAAATGTTTTGAGAATGACACAAATATAAATTTTCACAAAGTCTGATGCCTCAGTTTGTATGATGGCAATTTGCATATACTCCAGAATGTCATGAAAAGTGATCAGATGAATTGCAAAGTCCCTCTTTGCCATGCAAATGAACTGAATCCCCCAAAAACATTTCCACTGCATTTCAGCCCTGCCACAAAAGGACCAGCTGACATCATGTCAGTGATTCTCTCGTTAACACAGGTGTGAGTGTTGTCGAGGACAAGGCTAGAGATCACTCTGTCATGCTGATTGAGTTCGAATAACAGACTGGAAGCTTCAAAAGGAGGGTGGTGCTTGGAATCATTGTTCTTCCTCTGTCAACCATTGTTACCTGCAAGGAAACACGTGCCGTCATCATTGCTTGCACAAAAAGGGCTTCACAGGCAAGGATATTGCTGCCAGTAAGATTGCACCTAAATCAACCATAAAGTTGATTCAGCTGCGGGATCGGGGCACCACCAGTACAGAGCTTGCTCAGGAATGGCAGCAGGCAGGTGTGAGTGCATCTGCACGCACAGTGAGGCGAAGACTTTTGGATGATGGTCTGGTGTCAAGAAGAGCAGCAAAGAAGCCACTTCTCTCCAGGAAAAACATCAGGGACAGACTGATATTCTGCAAAAGGTACAGGGATTGGACTGCTGAGGATTGGGGTAAAGTCATTTTCTCTGATGAATCCCCTTTCCGATTGTTTGGGGCATCCGGAAAAAAGCTTGTCCGGAGAAGACAAGGTGAGCGCTACCATCAGTCCTGTGTCATGCCAACAGTAAAGCATCCTGAGACCATTCATGTGTGGGGTTGCTTCTCAGCCAAGGGAGTGGGCTCACTCACAATTTTGCCTAAGAACACAGCCATGAATAAAGAATGGTACCAACACATCCTCCGAGAGCAACTTCTCCCAACCATCCAGGAACAGTTTGGTGANAAGACTTTTGGAGGATGGCCTGGTGTCAAGAAGGGCAGCAAAGAAGCCACTTCTCTCCAGGAAAAACATCAGGGACAGACTGATATTCTGCAAAAGGTACAGGGATTGGACTGCTGAGGACTGGGGTAAAGTCATTTTCTCTGATGAATCCCCTTTCCGATTGTTTGGGGCATCCGGAAAAAAGCTTGTCCGGAGAAGACAAGGTGAGCGCTACCATCAGTCCTGTGTCATGCCAACAGTAAAGCATCCTGAGACCATTCATGTGTGGGGTTGCTTCTCAGCCAAGGGAGTGGGCTCACTCACAATTTTGCCTAAGAACACAGCCATGAATAAAGAATGGTACCAACACATCCTCCGAGAGCAACTTCTCCCAACCATCCAGGAACAGTTTGGTGATGAACAATGCCTTTTCCAGCATGATGGAGCGGCTCGGGGAACAAAACATTGATATTTTGGGTCCATGGCCAGGAAACTCCCCAGACCTTAATCCCATTGAGAACTTGTGGTCAATCCTCAAGAGACTGGTGGACAAACAAAAACCCACAAATTCTGACAAACTCCAAGCATTGACTATGCAAGAATGGGCTGCCATCAGTCAGGATGTGGCCCAGACGTTATTTGACAGCATGCCAGGGCAGATTGCAGAGGTCTTGAAAAAGAAGGGTCAACACTGCAAATAGACTCTTTGCATCAACTTCATGTATTTGTCAATAAAAGCCTTTGACACTTATGAAATGCTTGTATTTATACTTCATTATTCAATAGTATTCCATCTGACAAAAATATCTAAAGACACTGAAGCAACAAAATTAATATTTGTGTCATTCTCAAAACTTTTGGCCACAACTGTAGAGTCATTTATTTATTTATACCCCGTTTTTTTTCGTGGTATCCACTTGGTAGTTACAGTCTTGTCTCATCGCTGCAACTCCTGTACGGACTCGGGAGAAGCGAAGGTTGAGAACCGCGCATCTTTTCCAAAACACAACCCAACCAAGCCGCACTGTTTCTTGACAGAATTCCCACTTAACCCGGAAGCCAGCCCCACCAATGTGTCGGAGGAAACACTGTGCACCTGGCAACCGTGTCAGCGTTTGGGCCGGACGACGATGGGCCAATTGTGCGCCGCCCCATGGGTCTCCCAGTCGCGACAGAGCCTGGACTCGAACCCAGAATCTCTAGTGGCACAGCTAGCAATGCGATGCAGTGCCTTAGACCACTGCGCCACTCGGGAGGCCCCAGTATAGAGTCATCTACGACATAACTAAATGTTATAAAGGGGCGACTTAATTAAGTTTTAAGATCTTTTAAAAAGGCACGAGGTAGCTAACATACCTATGGCACTAAGGGTGACAAACTTGTTCTCTCTGGGGTTGATGTTGGTGTCGTAGGGCCGGTTGCCCCACATGTGGGCAGCACTGTTGACCAGCCAGGTAGCGTTCAGTACCAGGGTGTACCTCAGCAGGCCTGGCACGAAGTAGCCCAGCCACAGGCTCTCTCCCCACAGGCACCAAGGAACAAACATGGGGATGGAGAAGCACATCAGCAGCACTGACATCTTGTAATACCTGTGGAGAAGACCAGAGTACAGAGACATATCCTCCATGACATCTTGTAATACCCATCATACGGAGGCAGCACAGAAGATAAATGTCTATTCAAATGGTCAGTGTAACATCAGCTACTCTTCCTGGGGTCCGGCAACATTAAGGCAGTTATACAATTTGGAAAAATATTACAATACATTCACAACAGATTTCACAACACATTAATTGTGTGCCCTCAGGCCCCTACCACATATCTTCAACACAAAATCCATGTGTACGTGTGTGTATAGTGTGGACGTTATCATGTGTGTGTATCCATGTGTCTGTGCAGATAGACTGCCAGTGTAACAGACCTCTCTCTACAGGACCCAACACAGCAGATAGACTGCCAGTGTAACAGACCTCTCTCTACAGGACCCAACACAGCAGATAGACTGCCAGTGTAACAGACCTCTCTCTACAGTACCCAACACAGCAGATAGACTGTTACACTGGCAGTCTCTCTCTCTCTGTACAGGGCCCATCACAGTAACACTGTCTCGGCTGGCAGGCTCTTCTTTGACAGATGATCACATTATTCAGTTACAAATACACAACATGCCATGAGGTTATGGATGTTCCAGATCTCCATTGTTAAGAGGCTTCTCAAACCGTTCGAGTCATATTGATGATGTAACTATGAATAGGCTAGGTTTAGTGGGGAGTGTCATCCCACATTTTGGAGTGAACAGAAACAGTTATGGAAGAGAAAATTCAACAAATACTGTTTAAAATTGATCATCAGGAAGGAATACATACTTCCTCTGGAACATGACAACTTTGTCGGCCTTCAAGTCACTGAGCTCCAGCTTCTTCCCCTTCTCAATGACGTCGGGGTGTTTACGCACCAGGAGCCAACCGATGTGGGCGAAGAAGAACCCTCGGACTGCGTTGTGGGGGTCGGCATCGGTCTCTGAAAACTTGTGGTGAACTCTGTGGTCCCGAGCCCATTCAAAGATGTCATTCTGAAATGGGGGGGGGGCACAAAGACAAATATTTAAACATAGAATCCATTGAATGGGCCTGATGGCATAATGGGTGGACTTGGCAGCCATTTTGAGTGTACCCATGCCTAGGTCGTTAATATACTGGTTAAGACAACTGAATAATTACATGGGGAGCGTTCGAAAAGAAACAAATTCATTGGACCGGTGCCGTTGCTGATTCTACAGGATCAGCATTGAAAGCGTGACCAGCGCTCGTGACATCAAGTAATCATGTGGATGTAGATCATTTGAAAAATGTTTAAATGACCATTCGGCGCATGTGACAGATCAAATTTCATTTGATTTGAACTCAAATGACATTACAAAAATACATTTCATTGCATGAGCCATATACAGTGCATTGGGAAAGTACTCAGACCCATTCACTTTTTCCACATTTTTGTTAGGTTACAGCCTCGTTCTAAAATGGATTAAAAACATAATTCTAATCAATCTACACACAATACCCCGTAATGACAAAGCAAAAACATTATTTTTATTTTTGCTAACGTATGAAAAAAACAACAACGGAAATATCACATTTACATAAGTATTCAGACCCTTTAATCAGTACTTTGTTGAAGCACCTTTGGCAGCGATTACAGCCTCGAGTCTTCTTGGGTATGACTACAAGCTTGGCACGCCTGTATTTGGGGAGATTCTCCCATTCTTTTCTGCAGATCCTCTCAAGTTCTGCCAGGTTGGATGGGGGAATGTCGCTGCACAGTTATTTTCAGGTCTCGATCGGGTCTAAGTCCGGGCTCTGGCTGGGCCACTCAAGGACATTCAGAGACTTGTCCCGAAGCCACTCCTGCGTTGTCTTGGCTGTGTGCTTAGGGTCGTTGTCCTGTTGGAAGGTGAACCTTCGCCCCAGTCTGAGGTCCTGAGTGCTCTGGAGCAGATTTTCATCAAAGATCTCTCTGTACTTTGCTCTGTTCATCTTTGCCTCGATCCTGACTATTCTCCCAGTCCCTGCAGCTGAAAAACTCCCCCATAGCATGATGCTGCCACCACCATGCTTCACCGTATGGATGGTGCCAGGTTTCCTCCCAACGTGATTCAGGCCAAAGAGTTTAATCTTGGTTTCAGTCTTTAGGTGCCTTTTGGCAAACTCTAAGTGGGCTGTCATGTGCCTTTTACTGAAGAGTGGTTTCCGTCTGGCCACTCTGCCATAAAGGCCTGATTGGTGAAGTGCTGCAGAGATGGTTGTCATTCTGGAAGGTTCTCCCATCTCCACAGAGGAACTCTGGAGCTCTGTCCGAGCGACCATCGGGTTCTTGGTCACCTCTCCCCCAATTGCTCAGCTCTAGGCAGAGTCTTGGTGGTTCCAAACTTCATTCTTAAATGAATGATGGAGGCCACTGTGTTCTTAGGAAACTTTCAATGCTGCAGAAAATGTTTTGGTACCCTTCCCCAGATCTGTGCCTCGACACAATCCTGTCTCGGAGCTCTACGGACAATTCCTTTGACCTCATGGCTTGGTTTTTGCTCTGACATGCACTGTCAACTGTGGGACCTTATATAGACAGTTGTGTGCCTTTCCAAATCATGTCCAATCAATTGAATTTACCACAGGTGGACTCCAATCAAGTTGTAGAAACATCTCAAGGATGATCAATGGAAACAGGATACATCTGAGCTCAATTTCGAGTCTCATAGCAAAGGGTCTGAATACTTATGTAAATAAGTATATATATATAATACATTTGCAAAAATATCTCAAAACCTGTTTTCGCTTTGTCATTATGGGGTATTGTGTGTAGATTGCTACATATTTTTTTTTAAATATATATTTAATCAATTTTAGAACAAGGCTGTAACGTAACAAAATGTGGATAAAGTCAAGGGGTCTGAATACTTTCCGAAGGCACTGTAAATTAGCATAATTTGAATATAATTCTACATTACAACCTTATCTCGCGATAGCTCCCATTCTGAGTGGATGCAGCCGTCTGCTTGACCAGGCCAACAGAATGATACTTCGGGAAAGTTTGTTCATCATAACAAATTAAGACGTTTTTACGTGTCTGTCTTCTGATGTTCAACCCAGTTAAATAAAGGTGAAGTGGGAAAGACATGTTTTTACCTGAAAGGCCATGGAGTTGGCAATGGCAAGAAAGATTCTGAGAGGTAACGAGGCCTTGTAAGACCTGTGGCTCCATAGCCGGTGAGCCCCCGCAGTCACTCCTAAAGCACTTATTAAAAAGCAAAACACAGCTGTGTGGAAAGAGAGAGAACAAGGTAGATAGAGGAACAACATCTATTTAATGGTTAGATGACAACAGCTCCTCACGTAGAATAATTTGCATGATAAACAGAGGAAACATGACCATAAACATGCATAGCATCAGGTGGCAGAGATCAAGAATAGGTCCTGGACTCTCTGTTTTTCCTAAAACATTAATTCATTCGTTTGCCATCTAATCCAGAAAAAAATGTATGTTATTCCATAACAGGGTATAAACAAGCGACATAATAATAATAATATACACCGTCAAACGGAGTGGTAGGGTCACAGACTAGAATGTCTCTTTTCCATAGAGTCCTTCATTTGGAGCTTATCTCCGGGATACAATATTCATATTTGGTTAGGTCTTTTTCATGAATGCATAATACCCATTGTTTCTAGAACTTTCTTACATGTCTGGTTATTATAGTATTACAGTTGCAGAGAAATGACAACCCTCCGTGTTCACCAGCAGGGGAGAGGGAAAGAGGAGGCAGGGAGACAGCGCTACGCAGCACTGAAGACTGGCCAATCCAGCTGTGCCCAATCCGATGTGGAAATTAACTACGCCATAAAATCTATTTAAATGTCAAACTCAGTTCATTTGAAATAACAAGTGGGCTAGCTTTATCATACTTACACCAAGCCCAGGTCAAAACATGAGCAGATGGGACGAGGGAGATGCCGTACACGGCTCCAATGTGCAATAAAGTCATCAACATGATATTTTTCCACACGATTATCATCGACGGTTTAGGACCTTCTTTCTCTTTGTACGTTTCGTCAAACACATCGTCCCTTTTTGTCGCCGATTCTGCGAGCTCATCGCCGTTCCTGTGTCTCCCGGGACCCTCTATCTCGGTGTCAGTCATCCTCGCCGTGATTTTGTTGATGAATGAAACTGGCAACGAAAGCAGACATTTTGTTACCTTCAAAATATGAGACAACACAACAAGTCATAAAATAGTGGCATGAATGTGAATTCAATGTAATTGTTTCTGCAGAAACTGACATTTGTAGCTGATGTCACTGGAAATCGTGGTTAACGTTGCACGATGGTAACAAACCCCGTCTGTCGCTGGATGCTGCTGAACACTGGCATCAAGACACAGCGGACTATAGCTAGCTTAATGTTGGATGACAAGTCCCCGTATTATATGAAAGAAAATACCAAACGTACCTTATGAAGGCTACTTCTGTTGACTGATGCGAACAAATATGACAGAATCAAGTTTTAAATGGTGCTAAAAGGCGCTGTGATGACCTGACTTCCACGGTGTTGCTGAAGCGGTTCACCTCGCTAGGTGCTCCGGTTCTGGAGGAGATATTTGCGAGACTGTAATTGGACAAGCTGGGTTTGATACCACCTTTCTCGCCACATGTCATTGGTTGCCCTGTTGTCTGATGTTTCACGTTGTTATAAGAACTTGTTATAGAATATTCTCATCATTTACATCATAATATATACTACAGTCTGGTTTTCATGTCTCATTTACATCATAATATATACTACAGTCTGGTTTTCATGTCTATGCATAGTCACATGTACAAGTTACCTCGACTAACCTGTACCCCCGCACATTTACTCGGTACCGGTACCCCCTGTATAGAGCCTCGTTATTGTTATTTTATTGTGTTACTTTTTATAATTTTTTTACTTCAGTTTATTTGGTAAATATTTTCTTAACTCTTTCTTGAACTGCACTGTTGGTTAAAAGGGCTTGTTAATACGCGTTTCACGGTAAGGTCTACACATGTTGTATTCGGCGCATGTGACAAATACAGTTTGATTTGATTTGATTTATGACTACAGTACAGTTCTGGGTTATTACACAACCCCCCCCATCCCCTCAAAGATAAATATTGGATGGAGAAAGTGTAGGCCTACTTTAGTCATATCTCATTAATACATTTTGATCAATAATAATCTATTATGCAGGTTTACACAGTAGTTTATATGTTTGATTGGATATGTTTTATTGGATTGGCACTCTAGAAATAGAATGCAATACTGACAATACCAGTAGCCCATACTAAAAACATCTTAATAGAACCAAAAGGTTGGTTTGGAACATCAGTGATAGCAACACTGTCAGCATGATGGGACTATGTTAAGCCATTAGATAGTAGGTAGGCTACAGTCGTTCCTCCCCTCTCTGCTTCAGCTATGCCAAGTGATGTTACCACGTCTAGTGCTGTGTTTCCCACACCTATATGATGAATTCCACAGGAAGCCTCAGAATGTCACACCACATTTCAGTGGCGTCTGTGGTTCATGAGCTTTGTGATAATAGGCATGTCTCTTATGTGCTTGATTCATTCATCATATGTTCTTTAATATCACCACTTTCATTCAGACACTGAAGAAAGAGAAGAAGAATACTTTGTCCATTGATACAGCCACACCCACACCCACACGGTTGCCCTGCAATGATGGGAATGCAGTGAGAGATACTGTCTGAGATTTTTTGACTTGGGCCGGAGCTGTCCAGAGCTCCGTACCCGCAGATTCACACACCGAGGCAAAACACGTTGATCAAAGCGGAATGGAAGGCGGGATCTGCTTTCAAAGATTTTACTGAGTTACAGTTCATATAAGGAAATCAGTCAAATGAAATACATTCATTAGGCCCCAATCTATGAATTTCACATGTCTGGGAATAGATAGGCCTCTGTTGGTCACAGATACCGTGTGGATCAGAAAACCAGTCAGTATCTGGCTGGGGCGCAGCAAATCGCCCTCACATCCCTCCGTTTTATCGTTGGAATGTGATACAAACCAAGGCAAGGGTGTGCTTGAGGACCATGCAGACGCCTCGGAGTGGTTGGGTAGGCTGTTTGGAGTGTTTATCTGTCTGGAATTAAAAATATATGGGGCGGCAGGTAAGTAGCCTAGTGAGCGTTGGGCCAGTAACCGAAAGGTTGCTAGATCGATTCCCCGAGCTGACAAGGTAAAAATCAGTCGTTCTGCCCCTGAACAAGGCAGTTAACCCACTGTTCCTAGGCCGTCATTGTAAATAAGAATTTGTTCTTAACTGACTTGCCTAGTTAAATAAAGGTAAAAACAATATATATATATATATATATATATGTCCCCCCACTTCTAAAACCAAAGTTACGCCCCTGGTATCTGGTGGGACCACCATTTACCTCATGCAGCAAGACACATCTCACTCTCATGGAGTTGATCAGGCTGTTGATTGTGGAATGTTCTCCCACTCCTCTTCAATGGCTGTGCGAAGTTGCTGGATATTGGCGGGAACTGGAACACGCTGTCGTACACATAGATCCAGAGCATCCCAAACATGCTCAATGGGTGACATGTCTGGTGAGTATGCAGGCTATGGAAGAACAAAGACATTTTCAGCTTCTAGGAATTGTGTACAGATCCTTGTGACATGGGGCTGTGCATTATCATGCTGAAACATGAGGTGATGGCGGCGGATGAATGGCACGACAATGGACCTCAGGATCGCGTCACGGTATCTGTGTCCATTCAAATTGCCATCGATAAAATGCAATTGTGTTTGTTGTCCATAGTTTATACCTGCCCATACCATAACCCCACCGCAACCATTGGGCACTCTGTTCACAACGTTGACATCAGCAAACTACTCGCCCACATGACGCCATTCACGCTGTCTGACATCTGCCTGGTACAGTTGAAACCGGGATTCATCCATGAAAAGCACACTTCCCCAGCCTGCCAGTGACCATCGAAGTGAGCATTTTACCTTCTGAAGTCAGTTATGATGCCGAACTGCAGTCAAGTCAAGACCCTGGTGAGGACGACGAGCACGCAGATGAGCTTCCCTGAGACGGTTTCTGACAGTTTGTGCAGACATTTTTCGGTTGTGCAAAGCCACAGTTTCATCAGCTGTCCAGGTGGCTGGTCTCAGACGATCCCGCAGGTGAAGAAGCCGGATGTGGAGGTCCTGGGCTGGCGTGGTTACACATGGTCTGCGGTTGTGAAGCTGGTTGGACGTACTGCCAAATTCTCTAAAACGTCGTTGGAGTCAGCTTATGGTAGAGAAATGAACATTAGATTCTCTGGCAACAGCTCTGGTGAATATTCCTGCAGTCTGCATGCCAATTGTACACTCCCTCAAAACTTGAGACATCTGTGGCATTGTGTTGTGTGACAAAACTGCACATTTTAGAGTGGCCTTTTATTGTCCCCAGCACAAGGTGCACCTGTGCAATGATCATGCTGTTTAATCAGTTTCTTGATATGCCAGACCTGTCATGTGGATAGATTATCTTGGCAATAGATAAATGCTCACTAACAGGGATATAAACAATTTTGTGCACAACATTTGAGAGAAATAAGCTTTTTGTGCGTATGGAACATTTCTGGGATCTTTTATTTCAGCTCATGAAACATGGTACCAACACCTTACATGTTGCATTTATATTTCTGTTCAGTGTAGATAGCCAATTCAAAACCCTGTGTAGCAGTTATCTCGCTAGTTAATTATAACTAAGCATTCATGTCGTTGTCGCCTTTCCACAGGCACTAGCCTAAATAAATCTGCACCGTTGGAAAGCTGGGATTACCCTCTATTAAACCGTAGACATGTAATTGCGACAACAAAAATTGTAAGAATAGTTTAATTGACAAATAACTTGCTGTGCATCACGGGAGGTTGGTGGCACCCTAACTGGGGAGAACAGGCTCATGGTAATGACTGGAGCGGGAATCAATGGAATGGTATCAAACACATAAAACACATGGTTTCCATGGTTTCCAGGTGTTTGATAACATTCCATTTGCGCCGTTCCGGTCATTATTATGAGCCGTTCTCCCCTCAGCAGCCTCCTGTGCTGTGCATAGATATCTCCTGAAATATGAATATTTGAGTCTTATATATAAACAGTTAAGCCGTGTTCACATTGGTAGTTTGAAGTGACTCAAATCCTATTTATTTGCATAATCTTAGCTTGCTACATAACGTCTGAGTGATAGGAAGCACAAGCACCACCACTAAATCAGCCTACACCACTACACATACACCTGTTGTTACTATGACGACTAGGGTAGCCTTGTCTGCAAATGACTGCTGTCTGAACACACACAAATCCGATTTGGCCACGCTGTTTGTAGTCAGTAGTCCAAAACGGATTTGAAAAACAAAACTGATTTGAGCATTAAGGCCTGCAGGAACAAGGCTTTAGATTCCTTGCCAAGAAGTAGGCCATCTTATCCATTTGATCCCTGATTCACTGAAACAAACAAAAGTATTTGGTTGTAATGTTGAAATATTTTATATCAAGGGTGGCAACCATCCTCCAGGATAGCAGTGGTGAAAAAAGTACTAAATTCTCATACTTGAGTAAAAGTATAGATACCTTAATAGAAAATGACTCAAGTAAAAGTGAAAGTCACCCAGTAAAATACTACTTGAGTAAAAGTCTAAAAGTATTTTTAAATACACTTAAGTATCAAAAGTAAATGTAATTGCTAAAATATACTTAAGTATCAAAAGCAAAAGTACGAATAATACAAAATTCCTTATATAAATTCCTTATATAAAGACAGGGTCACACGCCAACACTCAGACATCATTTAAAAACAAAGCATTTGTGTTTAGTGAGTCCACCAGATCAGAGGCAGTAGGGATGACCAGGGATGTCCTATTGATAATTGTGCGAATTGGACCATTTTCGAATTGGACCATTTTCTATCCTGCTAAGCATTTAAAATGTAACAATTGGACCATTTTCGAATTGGACCATTTTTTATCCTGCTAAGCATTTAAAATGTAACGAGTACTTTTGGGTGTCAGGGAAAATGTATGGAGTAAAAAGTACATAATTTTCTGTAGTAATTTTTGAAGTAAAAGTAAAAGTTGTTTAAAATATAAATAGTAAAGTAAAGTACAGATACCCCCCCCAAAAAAACTTAAGTAGTACTTTAAAGTATTTTTTACTTAAGTACTTTGCACCACTGCAGGATAGCTACTGGGTGTGCAGGCTTTTGTTCAAGCCCTGGTCTAACCACATTGTAACCTAAACATCAGCTGCTCAACAGGACCTTGATAAGCAGACTTGGGTGTTTCAGGGATGGATCAGAAGCCAAGCCTGCACACCCAGGAGCTCTCCAGATGGAGGGTTGACCACATGTTGACAACATGTGACTAAGAGTGCAGTTCTACTTTGTGGTGGTTAAGTGCCTTGATCAATGGCACAACGGCCTACATGGGATCAGACACCGCAGTCTTCCAGTGTCAATAATGGTTACTTTTCCTGTAGCCTATAATAATAGTCATGAAAATGTGGTTAAGTCATGGAAAATGTGTATGAACCCTTAACAGTGAATAATCAAAGGTCTCTACAGCATAATTTAATTTGTGAATTTCGTTTAAAAAACAACAACAAATGGACCAACTTGGGAAAAGATAGCTGCTGCACTTCTTTCATCCCAAATCAAGCACTGGAGTAGGATTATTATTGAACTGGATTGGGAGATACCTAGTCAGACAGCTGAATGCATTCAACAGAAATGTGTGTTCCACATTTAACCCAACCCCTCTGAATCAGAGAGGTGCGTGGGGCTGCCATAATTGACATCCACGTCTTCGGAGCCCGGAGAACAGTGGGTTAACTGCCTTGCTCAGGGGCAGAACGACAGTGTTTTACTTTGTCAGCTTGGGGATTCAAGCCAGCAACCTTTTGGTTACTGGCCCAACGCTCTAACCACTAGGCTAGCTGCTAAGGGCTTGTAAGTAAGCATTCGGCGCATGTGAACAAATAACATTTGATTTGATTACTATACAGATCCATGGCTGTGCTATCTTCATCTTTGAGACAAAAGCTCTCAGTAAATTGCAAGTGAAGGGTTCCCTAAAAGCTGGCTAGGTCTAGGAATCATGTATGGGTAGGACTATGAATGGAGATTTATATTCTGCTTCCCAAATGGCACTCTATTGCCGATATAGTGCTTAACTTGACCAGAGCCCTCTTTTCAAAAGTAGTGCACTATATAGGGAATATGGAACCACTTGGAATATAACCATATGACTCTGACACACCCCACCAACACGATAAGACTGTGTTAATTTCCCATTGGTGACTGTAGGATACTTACATATGCATTGTGTTAGATGCAGGTTGTGGTTACATCACCCTGTCAAGAAGAGGTAACTCTAGGTCATAATGGCACTAGGGCGGTTCACCTGGGGAAATCACCCGCACAACAGCTTACGTCGTCTGATTCAACACAACCAATCAGCAACAGTTCTTCTTCAACATGTGTTCCCCTCTGACCAATCCTACGACATGCCTGCAAAGTGAGGGAAAACCTTAGCAAGGCATCACTTCTGTAGTAAAGAAAGAATCCAGACCTATAATTTACGGTCATTCCTATATGAGATCATTTGGGACGTCTCTACCCTAAACCCTAACTTTACCTATAATTTACTTTTCCCTGGGATGATAGTGACACAGATAGAACAATGAGCCAGATATTTCACTGGGTGTATAAATGTGAAGAATCCGTTTGGCGTTTCCACTCACTACTAAATATGGTGATGAGAGGAAACCCAATAGCCAGCTGTGGGAGAAGATGGAGCCAGAGGGATTTTGGCCTACAGGTCTGCACATTTTCTCATCGATGAAACATTTGATCTCCATACGCTTTACTGTTTCCAAAAACTAGTATCTGTAACAAACATAGTAGATGTTTTGTAGATTTTACGCGTTGTCAAATGTTTTAAACGTGCATTTCAAAGTAGGCGTTCCCTAACAGAAATATGCAAATAACTGCTAGAATACGCCAATAGGATCTCACTAGGTCGTACTTGGCTCTGCCCACCTCTTGCTTGTTCTGCCCACTTTTATTAATTAGCTCCCATTGGGAACGACAGGCTCTGGTATATCTTGGGTTAGTTCTAGAAATATTTGATAGTGGTGGTTCTAGACATATTTGATAGTGGTGGTT